>CAJPVJ010001074.1:0-18242 GCA_905397405.1 Oppiella nova
TATATGTTTATATATCTGAAGATATAATATACAGAGAAATAGCGTATATATGAATGAATGGTATGTTTATTTGAACGACTGGTGCGAAATGTGTGTTATATTTAATTAGATGGCTGTGTCTGAGCTGTGAATTAATGGATCTCTAGTGCGAGAACTTGACCGCACTATCAATGCCTGTGCTGTAGGGGCTGTTGGGTTTGGTGGCTGGGGTCTGGTAGGTCTCCGTGCCTTTTAATTGATTTCGTAAATAATATGCAAAAATAGCAAAAACCCTTGAAATCTGGAGCTCCGCAGACTGACTACTGAACCTAAATAACTATAATTAAAAATATAAATATAAATATAACGTAAGTGTTTGTGAATAACAAACAAAATTCGCTATAATAAGAGGTTCACTGGGTTTTCGGAGTCTGAGAATAATAACAACTTTTATCTCATTATTTGTTTCTCTTATATTAAAAATAGAGGAATCAATGGCACAAACATTGGCCCCAAAAGCACTTCTCCATCCCTTTTGCAGTCATTCTCCTCTCAGACAAACATATATTGCTTTCTATCGATTGGAAGCATATATTCAGTGCAAACAGAGTGCAGAAAATCGATTCACAAAACCAAAAGCACTGCTCGACTCATACATGCAGTCAGTGCTCCCTTTCCTCCCTATCCTTCTCCGTTTCCTCATTAATTCCTATGAGTATTATATGGGACTCACAATCACACCAACACTGAACATGTGCTTTGAATGACAATAATGTTTACTACACAAGAATCTCATTCAATACTCTCCTATCCATTGATAGAAAACAGTTTTGTTAATCAAAAATAAGCTTTTCAAACTCTTTATTATTCGGTTGTGAATTAATATTTATGTTATCTTTTGTGTCCAATATTTTGCTCATTTATCACGAAAACGTCAGTCAAAACAAATTCATCGTTGAATTAATTAGAAAACACAGAGATTTAAATGCTTAACTGTAATATGAATACAGTTTATACAGTATTATACTATAATATTATAATTAAATTTATTATTATTATTTAAAAGCAAAATATTCTGTGCTTTGAATACAATCGCGAGAAGCAAATGATAATTAAATGTAAAACAAGAGAAAAATAGTGGAAAACAATAAATTAAAAGTTTTGGTACGAAAATGAAAATAGATATGAAAGGAAGTGGTGACCCAAATGCTGGTGCTTTTGAACTCCTCATTACAATTGTTGCCAAATTAGAGGTAATTATTTAGCGAAGAGATTCACTGAAGAAGTTCTGAACGAAATACAATTCATATTATGTTTTTTGACACATATTTGAGTCTTAATTGAACAACAAATTTAAATACAGATTTTATTTCTAAACAATGAGAGACTTTAATAGCACTTGACATGAATCCCAAATAACACCGCGATCTACGAGTGCTATAAGTATTTGGCATTTAATTAAAACATGTTCTCATCGTATGATATAATATATAAGATATTTGTATTTAAGTGAATGTACTTTACTTTGCTTTTCAATACCTAACACTTCCAGACAGTTGTGTTGAGTGTCAGTGCGGATGACATTTGGGCCATATATTTGGCTGTCATCCCAAATCTCAGGCTTAATCTCCAGCCGTAATCTTATTCCTCTTTAGTTTATGGTATTCGTCAACGAATGATATTTTGCAGATAAATGTCAAAACTTTTGCTTAACTTTAACTTAATTATGCTATTAATCAAAGAACAAAACTGTGTTTTGTTTTTCTAATACAAACTAATGGCCGAAAAAATATTTTAATAGCTTTCAGATTAAATATGAAATAAAATACTTAAGACGTTAGAGAGGGGCAGGGAGGCAGGTAATCTTTTGATAAATAATAAAATATACATTAAATAGAATTAATAATATTTTTTGATAAATTTGTTAAAGAAATTGAAAAAAATTATTCGGAACTCATATTTCGCTCGTAACCTAAGAAGAGACGCCAATTGGAAATACCGGTTCAGGTAAACAGACTGAACATACGGCACAAGTGATTGTTATGCTAACCGTGTAGAGAGAGAGAGAGAGAGAGAGAGAGAGTCTTTTAAAGGTAAGGTGAGGGAAATAAACATAAAGGCGTTAATCAGATTAGCGATAAGTCCGAAAAGGTGTGCAATTGTTTGCAACAAATATGAATATAATACAACCGGACATTAATACCCTTAAAGATTAGCACAAATCTTATGGATTTCTATAGATAAATGTCTCGGAGTTCCGAATTGGATTCACAACTACTGTTGTATTTCTCTTCATTCACATCGATATCGGGTATTGTCTGGTAATCCTCTGAAAATGCATTTGCATTTGTATGAGCCCTTCCCCCTCCAAGAGTGAATCCAAAGTTATCCATAAACTCCTCAAACCATTGCTTTCCTACAGATTTTTGAAGTTTTGAAATGTTTTTAGCATTTTTAGAGTTTTGTTTTCCATTGGATTGCATGACATTATGAGAGAGAAGTGAATGGCAATGCAATACGTGTATAGATTTTCAAAACAATTTTTATCTGAAAATTTTCTATCAAAATACAAATTCCATTCTCGAGTTCTTTCCCCTTATTATAGAAAATAAATATAAAAAATAATACAATATTCTTGAGAAGACATGATATTATTGAGTGCCGTATAATTTTATTTAGTAATTTATTACATTGTATGCGAGAGTTATTATAAACAATAAATGCTTGGTGAATTAACATATTTTCGCATTTCTAAAGAGGCATATGCTTTAAAATGTTTTCCACAAACTTATTAAATATGCTTTCCTTCCAATCAAGTGAACTGACATTTTTGACACAAATTAATTCCAAGTCTTATAACTCGATTAAAAGCGAAACAAGAAAAATGAGAAAACAAAATATAAATTACAATTTTGTTTAAAAACTCAAGAATATTATTCATAACATCCGGAATAATATTCACTTCTGAAATTAAATACACAAAAAATCAATTCATGTGAACTGATCTTCATTTGAACGCAAATTATTCTCTCTTTTCATTTTAAAAACTCATTAAAATTTATGAATTAAACAGTTTTTCCCGAAAATATTATCGATTTATTTCGTTTAAAACGGAAAGACTTTACATAAGTCTCAGACATAACATGAGAATAATTTTAAGAAACCTTAAATTAAATTTTAAATATTTATTACCAAAAGTCAAGAATCCTTAAACATAACGTTATATTGATTGCGAATGAAAGTGAATTTTGCGAAAAGTTTATTATAATTATGCTTTTCCTTCACATTTCATATACTGTTTAGTCTTATCTCAAAAGTCTGCTGTAAATGTGATTCATTTATTTTGTGTTTCATTTCTCATAGTGAATGATAATAACATTTTTGTTGTTTCGTAAATATTTATAGCCTTTTAGTGCAACTCATTCTTTACGGACCAGTTTTTGACTTTTATTTTGTGTGTTTCTCTAAAAGTAAAACTAAAATAAAATTTTCGATGTTTTGTAGGACTTGGAGGGAACTGACAGCAGACAGACAACAATTGTGTTAATGTCTATTCAATGATTACTTTACTAGAGTTGATGTTAGGGTTAGAGACGTACAGTAAACGCGATATTCTGTGCGATAGCATCGAAAACAAGTGAAAGACAGCGCCTTTTTAGCCATAAACTCATCCCTTGTTTGTATGATTTGCACAAATATAGCACTTCTTGTGCTTCAAAATCAATGAATTAAATGATTAATAATTAGAAGAGTGAAGAAATTCTGAGTGCATTAGAATTGAAATGACAAATGGATATGAATTTATTGAGAGATTAAGGAATATAAGTACAGGAATTGGAAGTAATTCATTATCAAATCACTTTTGCATTACAACTCAATGCCTGGGTTTCAGATCAAACGCATAACAGATATTAAAATATATTTTCCTGTTGTGTCACACTCTGGCACATAATGTTAGTCATTGTTATCCATTCCCCTACCGAACCCTATTTGTGGGCAAAGACGTGAATGTGTTTTACCAGAGACTCGCGGATCGAAAGCATAGATAAAAAGGGAGAGAGAGATGCAGAGGGAAAGGGAGGGAAAGGGAGAGGAACTCAACGATTATAGTTAACTACTGTTGTGTTGGTAGTGATGGTGAGAGTGAGTGGAAAGTGGAGTGAATATGATTCGTATGATTCATCACTTGTGATGGTTTTAAAACACGTTAAACTGTTAATGCAGTCAATGCTAACTGTGCTCTCAATGCTAACTGTGCTCTCAATGCTAACTGTGCTCTCAAACTACTGGTGTATTCGTCGCAACATAGATGAGCCGATCGATGGATGTGTTCATTACGGAGAGTGGAGTTTGGGTTTGGGTTTTGAGCCGTCAATGTGTGACAAATACTACAGTTTTGGTCTCTTTTGTCACTCATTGCGACAAAAAGTGAGAGTGAGTGGAAAGTGGAGTGAATATGATTCGTATGATTCATCACTTGTGATGGTTTTAAAACACGTTAAACTGTTAATGCAGTCAATGCTAACTGTGCTCTCAATGCTAACTGTGCTCTCAAACTACTGGTGTATTCGTTCGTTGTATCTACTCGGCTAGCTACCTACACAAGTAATGCCTCTCACCTCAAACCCAAACCCAAAACTCGGCAGTTACACACTGTTTATGATGTCAAAACCAGAGAAAACAGTGAGTAACGCTGTTTTCGCGAGTCAAAGCAACGGCAGACCGACCATTGATTAACGCATACAAAGCTCGGACTTACGGCACAAAACCCACACAAAAAAGTTTTAATACACAAGTGTATTGATAGGCGTTCACTACAAAGCACTTGAAATAGTTTTGTGAGAATTTTGACTTTTCATATAAAGAGAAACAAGTGTTTAAGTCGATGGTGTAAATCGCGACAAATTTCATAATATTTTATATTTTTCACTCTCAATCGTGTAATAAATTGAAACGATCTTTTTTATTCTCATTTTATATAAATACTGAACTAAAGCTAAAGCGATAGTGGCATACTTACTGACATACTGACTAGTCTTTGCCTCTATTAAATGTATTTTTGTTCTTTTATTCATAGTTTTTTGAAACTACAATCCATGAATTATTGCATTTCATATCTCGGTATTCATAACTCGAATGAGAAAAATAAATTATAATTTGCAAAAGTGCTCACGAAATACATTTTCTGCATCTGATGACAGATTAAGGCATTCAAATGACAAATTCATTTTGCAATTCATAATCGTCTCAATAGTGAGACTTAGTTTTTTAGTCATTGAGAAAATATGTACTAAATTCGTGACAACAAAATGAAAATCCATTTATTATAAACTACTGTAAATGTCCACCAATTTCGAGATTAATAACAATAAAGCGATTTGAAAAATATTACTTTTATTATGACATTCTTTAAATAATTTTATTTTTTTTTTATTTTATAAAATTATGATGATAGTATACTAGCATTTTTACTTTATGTAAAAAACGTGTTTATAGAGTTTAATAATATTGAATTATAGCTAAAAATACTTTTTAAGTTTAAATCTCGTTTTTCTCAAGTAAAAATATTCTTGTGTTTGTATTTTATATTATTTTTTCCCAATAATAAGAGCAAACTGTAAGACTTATCATTCATTTAAAGGTTTATTTTGTTCATTCATATGAACAAGAATTGCATAAAACATGACAAATGGTTGCAGCAAAACATGACTTCATTATTAAAACTGTTTTCATTAGAATAAAACAAAAAACAAAAATTTTCTGTTAGAAAAGGTTCACTTATAATAAACACATTTCTTATATAAAAATAAATTTCTTTTCTCCCGATAGCAGCAAAAAAAATAATATAATTTCTTACATAAAAGCATTTTTCTGACGTCCAAAGCATTTATATTTAACAAACGGGTTATACAGTAATAAAAAAGTTTTCAGTAATTATTAATCCGTTATATTATTTGTGTTTTTAATGCAAAGTAAGACGAGATGCAGACCTATTAACGGGTAATTCATTTTATATGCGAAATGAGCGCTCATTTAATATGTGAACCCAAATTGCATTCAATTCAATGATGTTTTATTACGTGAACTTAATTCGTGTAAAACAGACTAATTCTCTGACACTTAATATAGTTTTTATACACTTTTCACGCTTTAATTATAATATACAGGTGCATTCAAATCTAATATTATAAAGATTACAAATTGAATTCAATTTGGTTGCCCATTTTTTCTTACTATTGTATTGTTAACAAGAATTACAAAGTATAAAGTATAAAAATTTTTATTTAATAACAATTTTGATGCATAAGAAATGGGAGCACTCGATATAAATGCCAATATAGTGGCCATAATTTGACACATTTTCACAAACTCTTAAAACTGAATTCACTGAATAAAAAACTATCAAATTTAAGACTATTTCGCGATCAACGAATGCAAACCTTTTGGTTTAAATAAAATGAAAACTAAATAAATCAAATATATTATGTGTTCATTAATTTTATTTCGTAAATACTATCTATTAATACACTATATAATATATATACACGCCTAACCATTATAATGGCTAAACACTGAAACTAGTATTTATTGTTTTGTTGTCAGATTGAGAAAATCATTAGACTCCTAGTCTTTTTTATATTTCCACATTTAAAAGCCGCACTAAAATGTATCTGAATGGTTTTTTATACATAAAAATATTTTTCTTTATTAGAATCGAGATATCATTAAATATTGAGATCATTGGCAACGAGAAACTCAATCAAACGCTAATACCATTGATTTGTAGTCAGAATTTAGGGCATAAAAAATATGAAGAAAAAAGGATTTTTATTTGAGACAAAATTTTTATGATTAGGAAAGAAATCTCATTAAATAATATTATGGAGTGAGTATTAACAGCAAATGAGAAAATAGATAAAAAATATTTTTATTAAATTTTCAGTTTAATTGTCCAAATCTAGTGAACCCCTTCTTCTCACACAAGTCTACTGTTTTTTGGTCTCAATTTAAAGCAAAATATTTGTCGATAGCATATACACTGAAATATATACCAATATATATGAATATAAGTCTTATATAAGAAGGTTATGAAATGTGGAGACCGGACGTCCAAATTATCCATAATTCGCTTTTTTCTAAATATATAAAAGTTGTTATCTTTTTTGGTTATATTGTCGAACACTTATAGCGATATTCTCTCATAAAAACACATATAATATTGCTTATGATTCACACAAGACTTATGTAAGAATTGGCGGACGTTATAGTCGAGTCGTTTTGATATCTAACACATCTAACAATCAGTCTTTGCGTTACGACTCAGTCCTGACACCCAATTCATCGGTGCATAGAGAAACTCAATCAAACGCTAATACCATTGATTTGTAGTCAGAATTTAGGGCATAAAAAATATGAAGAAAAAAGGATTTTTATTTGAGACAAAATTTTTATGATTAGGAAAGAAATCTCATTAAATATATATATGGAGTGAGTATTCAGTAGCAAATGAGAAAATAGATAAAAAATATTTTTATTAAATTTTCAGTTTAATTGTCCAAATCTAGTGAACCCCTTCTTCTCACACAAGTCTAATGTTTTTTGGTCTCAATTTGAAGCAAAATATTTGTCGATAGAATATACACTGAAATATATACCAATATATATGAATATAAGTCTTATATAAGAAGGTTATGAAATGTGGAGACCGGACGTCGAAATTATCCATAATTCGCTTTTTTCTAAATATATAAAAGTTGTTATCTTTTTTGGTTATATTGTCGAACACTTATAGCGATATTCTCTCATAAAAACACATATAATATTGTAATACTAAGTGTGTTCTGAATACATTCTTAACCGCCTGCAATATCAGCTCAGCAAAACTATAGATTGTGTAGATTGTTAGTCAGAAACGCAATGCTGAGTCAGGACTGTGGGTTAAGTAGCCACGTATCAATAGTTGATGAAAGTGTCCCTCTCTTCCACTCCCAATGCGATCGCAATTCATATTGAATACAATATTTCATATTTAATACACACTCAGTGTGTGTAACGTAAGGAAAAAGCAAAAAAGTCATATAAAAAGCCAAATATGAGCGCAAAAAAGTCATATTTTCTAATATTTTCTAATCTCTTGTTCTGTTCGTTACAAAACTAATGAGAAATTCATAAGAGAAATATTTTTGCTCAGATAATCATAAAAACATATTTCACCCAAATATAAAGGAAAGGCAGTCCTAATGGAGAGACACATACAATACCAATGAGAAAGTACTGCACCCATGAATGAAAAGCCCTGCGAGTGAGCCCTCGCAAGAGAAGCCAACCGTCGTATGAGAAACGACTAAATTTCTGGCCTTTGAATATGATTTGTGAGCAAAACTTATATCTCAAAAAACTGATTGTCTTATACGACCCGTACATACAGTATATTAAGTGCGAGATATCAAGCGATGAGCGAATCATATCATAATAATAATAACCTCGAGTATAATATAAGCTATTCTTGTTGTGAAGCTTTAGTTTTGGGAAAAATACTACAAATAATAATCACAACTGTCTGGTAGTAGTCATACCTTTTTTTGCAAAATTATTATTATTTTTTGTCTCATTTTTCTCAATGACTTTAAAAAGTCACACAAAAATTCGTCGTAAAGAGACATACAGTACGACAAAAACACATTTACTATATTTGAAGATCTGATAACATTTTTCTACTAATGATAATTATAGTATGCACTCGTTTTTACGTAATTTTAATAAAATCATACTTAAAGTAAAAGGAAATAATTATTACCAAACGCATAGAGTTCACTTTTGTTTTTCAAATATATACTTTTTGTGGGAATTTATTGTGCTTTTCTGACAAAAACGAAATGCAATAAAATATTTAACATTCAAAAGTATCATTTGGTTTTTAAAAATGGGATTTTCTTTCCTCAAAGAATTAATCACAAGAACATTAAGAATCCAAGAGTTCACTGATTCCGATGCCCTTCGAGAGACATTTTTTCAAGTCATTCAATATGTATTTCACTCAAAATATCATCCCTTAAATGGTTGAAGAATTTGACAGAAAGTGACAGAAAGTCGACATAAGCCGCGCTTCACTGGACACACTGTGATATAAGCACCGGATTTGTGGCACAGATATTGGGTTCAAACACACATTCACTTCGGCTATCGATTCATGGGATTCATTGAAATGATGTATTGTTCGCATTGTGTCACATAAGACATCACTTTTTTTTATCTCTCATTTCATGAATTTCTAGATTTTATTGCCAAAAAATATTTATGAATTTTTAAAATAATAAACGCAAAGATTTATGAGTCGATAGATCTGTGAGAAAAAACAAGATATGAAGAGATAATCTAAAAGTAAGCCATAACTCAATCCTACGCTACTCTCTCTCTCTCTCTCTCTCTCTCTCTCTCTCTCTCTCACCGCTCCATTCGTTTAGCTCTTAATCATCACTTTAAGGGACTGTTGTGTCACTCAATCGACAAACAAGTGTCTAATATATTGTTCTCTGGGATGGGATCTAATGCCGCAGGCGTTTCAATGCTAACCATTTCCGAAATTCATAGACAAAAATCTACATAAATATAGTAGAGTTGGAAAACCATTAGCTCAACAACTACTGTACAATGCATTGACTGGTTTTGTGAGACAATTGAGGAAAATCATGAATCAATAAATAGAAATGAGGGCAGAGTTTCTCTAAACCCAAACCCATCTGTGACTCTAATGTCCACCAAAATTATCAATGATTTATGAATGCATCGAATCATACAATATATACGAATACAAGCAGAAAATGTAGATCTCAGGGGACAGACACGACTGACTGAGTGCCGCACTTTTTCTTTATAGCCCACGATAATGTACTGTAGACTACATGTGCCCAAAAACACTGCACTCAGGGATAGTGATGTAAAACCCAAGAGTGGAAAGATTCTCATCATTAGGTTATATAATGCTTTCGTATGGCATACATATAATGTGAACAGTTTTGTCATCACTCGACATATCCTAGTATTTAATATTTAAGACTATTTTTAATTATAATCTTCTTTCATATACTCAACAATAACTATGATTACGATTGTATGCATCCATTCTCTCTCTCCCTTGTCATCCATTTCTCATGTATTGTCTTTCAAAGTAGTTTCTGCAAATCATTTGTCAAAATTTTTCTCGATTCAGATTTTTATTTTTCAGTAACTTTTGTGTTTCAGAAGTATTTATTATAAAATTTTTGCTTTTCAAAGAAAAGGAAGAGAATAATTGAAAATTTCTGATCTCATTAATCATTTCTAACTGTTTTATATACAATAAAAATTATACTTTTTTCAAGATTAAACAAAAGTCTATTACATTGTATTGTTCGCTAGAATAGTGTGAAAAATAAGAGACATATCGAGTGTTAAACTGAATTTAAAAATAAATATTTTTTCTTTAACTCCTATTCATAGCATTTGGTTGAATGGTGTTTAGCAGTATTGGTTCGTAAGCAGTGGTCCCATTGTCTATGTGTTGGTCCCGAGAGTCACAGCACCACCACTACAGCGATATTATTGAAAAGCACCGGTGCTTGACTTAGTCGTCAATATTCTTGCGGACTAAACATATAGTAAGTAAGTATAGGGAACTGGAGGACACCTCATTGTATGGGGACACTCGCGGAGTGCAGTTAGTGTAGTGGAGGAGCCGGACTACAGTATGCATAGTATTCTTGTGTAGTATAGTTTCCTCAGTAAATTAATTCAAGTGTGAACAACACAACACAAAAGCACATTATTATGAGGAGTACCTCTTATAAGGACTGTACCTCTCATAAGGACTGTACCTAAAGGAAGGAACCCCAGCGTCACATCTACTCCTATGACCTATTCTTAGGGACAATCAATTGATATGAATATTGAATACAAGGAATCACTAAACGTGTATCGCATGGATAGGCCCCGGAGTTAACACTAACGACACAGAGTTAACCACTTTTAAAAGACTCCTATTTTGCGTCTAAAATAAACTTTTGATTTGTTAGTGAACTCTAAAATACCCGCAAAACTATTGCCACTGAATATACAATATATCGCTGTGAATGGACATCGATGAATGTCAACGATGAATGCAAATTCAGTTCAAAGTTTATGGCATTTAAGCGAAAAGGGAGGGGAACTGTCTTTTAAGGAGACACTCAAGGAATAGTCACTCACTTGACGTCCAAAATAGCGTAAATAATTTTAAAAGTATCCACTCTTGAAAACTGCACACCTTTTCGGCCATAAAAATCTTTATATCGATCGCACAAACGACTGCAAACTCGTAATTAATTTCAATAATGAAAACTTTTTCGCGAAATCAAATTCAATGTTTATTTTTAGAACTGAATTCCTTTATATAAATCACTTCATAATGAGCTTAACTTTTTTATATTCAATCCCTGAATAAAAAACATTTAATTCGTTTCATACCAACAATTGTAAGCTTTAAAATACTTTTGAAAACCAAAACTGCGCCCAAATTTTGTGCTAAACATCTGCTATTAAAGTCGAGAATCGCTCAAAAGGACTGATATATTGAGATATTGATCACTAGAATAGCATATATTTAATGCAAATTGTATTAGACTTAAGAGATCATTAAATGTGATAAAACGATTGAAAATTATATGAACAAAATTACATTTAAAAAACTCAATCAGTCAGTGGATAGAAGACTAAGGAAATTGATTATTTATTTTGAAGTCAATTCTCTCATTTAAATTCATACCTGCAATATATAAAACTGAGCGCAGAATATACTGCATATACATATATCGTGGTGTCAGAGAAAACATAAATTTTCAAAACCATTTTAAGGGCGAAAATAAATTTTCAATTTTCAAACAGCAATTTATAAGAAGCAAAAAGTAGGCGTCGTTTCAATTGTATTGGAATTACTGTTTGTGTGTTGTGTTCAGCACTTCCACTGAAACTTACAAATACAGCCTAACCGGTAGCTACAGTCTCTCTCTCTCTCTCTCTCTCTCTCTCTCTCTCTCTCTCTCTCTCTCTCTCGCTTTGGCGCTATAAATACTGTTAGAAATCTAAATAACTTTTTTCTTTTACCTCAAAAAATAATTGCCACAAAAAGAGATAGACAGACGACTGGAGAAAACATAGACTCTTATCTATTACCAAAAAGCGGGTGCAAAACACACCCCGAAAGCTACTGAACGTCCAGATAATAAGTACGTCAATAAGCTTTGGTAATAATACTACTCTGGAAAACAAAGTTTGAGAGACTTTGAGACAATCGGTCTGAAAATGGATTCTTCAATCTCTGCCAAACCTCTCTCCATCTGACACACAACCGAACAGCACTTTTGCAGCGCTCGTGGAGTTTGCTTTTGCCAGACATTTGTCTCAACCATTGATCGGTTCTGTGTATACGGTGTCAGAGACTGAGCACAAGATGTAGGAGAAGTGGTAGTCGTTACATCACTTTTGCGAGAGAGAGAGAGAGAAAGAGAGAGAGAGAGACGACCCTTAGGCTCCTCATCACATCACAAATCGATATTATTCTCTCTCTCAATGTTTTGGTGTTGTGTTGTATTTATTGCATGACTTTAATGGCATTTTTTCTCTTCTATTATTTTCTCGTATTTTTATTAACAAGAGTCGAGAATAGAATACATTTTATGCTATTTTAATGATTATTTTAAAATTAATTGAATGTTGTATTTAATAATAATAATATGATATGTTTTGGAGTAATATTTTTCAATTAAGAGCCGACAGTATATCAAAAGCAAAAATAAATTGCTGTAAAATCTAAATGCAAAATACTTTTTCTTTCTATCTTTTTATGAGGAAATTTATCAAAAGATATAATATTCTGTACATTAATGTAAAGCACATAAGTATTGATAAGGAATGGGAATTAACTGGAATTATATGAGTGAATACATGTATTTCTTTTAATTTTGGCGACAGTATAGTCACCCCTATATATCACAATCTAATGGACTAATGCTCTCTCCCTCTCCTCCTGTCCTCATCTCATGAGTCCAATTGACTTAACATTCACTGTAATTATGAATTCCGACGGCATTTGCAGCAAAAAATACTTTTATTATTTGTAAGAAACAAATTTATTCCACTTTTTCATCATTTCATATCTGTTTGCAGCGAAACACCGGCGAAAACACAGGCTCTTAAGTCATCTAATATTAAGATTACAAACTAATGCCTTAAGGGTTGCCTCATAATAAATAAGATATTTTAACTGGTCTTACCATTAGGAAACAGTAAAAGCAAAATACAAAATTCATAATATAAAAAAAACTATCAAATGATCAAACAAAAAATTTAATACAAAAATATGTTCAGGAATTATGAAAATATTCTACAATAAGACACACATATTACCCAACACTAGAGAACCGGTGCTTATCGTGAGATTAGCATAAAATAAAACAAAAGCTGTATTCAGGACTTAAATTACTTCTTTACATAAATTATTTTTTCTATTTTCTTAGATTACTGTAAATATACAGTAAAGTACCAGAAATTGGATCAATTTTGTTTCGCAAAAAACACAATATTTCTATTGTTTTGATGTGTTTTTGTTTGTAATCTAATACTTAAGAAGTCATTAATGATTGTGATTTATTTCGGAGACCATAATAAACAGTTAATAACAACGAAGAGATGAATAATAAAATAATAGCTGAGATGTCGGGACTGATAGCGCTATTGTAAACAGATTTTTGCTTTGATGTTAGGTTTGGAAGCAAATGAGAAATGTATGGATATATTCGCTCAACGCTTGTTATCTCTTGACGTTAACATATAAGACGAGAAAAAATTATATCAAAATAATAGCAAAACATCGGGAATGAGGCACAGAATGCACAGAAGCGGGTCAGACATGAGGGAGAGAGAGAGAGAGAGAGAGAAAGAGAGAGAGAGAGACAAAGTGATGGCATCGCATGTTATATCTCATACAAACTTATAACACATAGCATACAGACGTGTAATATTAGATGAGATGAGGAGAAAAGAAAATAAGAGGCGAAAATTGCCAGAAAAGGCAACTGAATGGGGGAATGGGATTGAGTGGTCACGACATAGACCAACAGATACCAGAATATGAGATGAGCCACCACTGGCTGTCAGGGCCTAACATACGGTGCCTGTTATGGGCCCTCAATCCCTTGCAAAATGTTTTTCGCGTCACTCTCTCTCTCTCTCTCCCCTTCTCTCTATAAGTCTTGCAAAACATAAGTCTCACTCTTTTAATGAAAGGCTATAATCATAATAAAGCAAATGCTTGTAATATATGCGCCAAATATAATGCGAAATTAGCTTAAGACCACATTTTGGTCAACCATTTAGTTATACTGCAGTCGAAAGCAAATCACCAAATATTAGTTCCCATTGTCGATACATATAACAAATTTCCCAAACAATACATTAATGACTTTTTTGGGTAATTTTCTCCAAAATTATTGTAATAAAAAGGGATCACTTTGTGGTACAAAAAATTACTATACTCTAAAACTTGCAATTTTCTGATATTTTCTTTAGAAATGAGCTTAAGTTTGCATTAGACAACTAAAACATAGCTTATGTGTTCAAAAAAGT
The DNA here is from genome assembly GCA_905397405.1 of Oppiella nova. Taxonomy (NCBI): domain Eukaryota; kingdom Metazoa; phylum Arthropoda; class Arachnida; order Sarcoptiformes; family Oppiidae; genus Oppiella; species Oppiella nova. The sequence continues at coordinate 14,617 of CAJPVJ010001074.1, forward strand.
GTTGTAAAACATATCAAATATATTTTAGTTAGAAAAACAAAAAACTACAAAAGACTCAAAATAAACAATAAAAACAATTCCTCAAACTTATGCACACATCACATCTGCTTTTTATGTAATATATTGTTTTAGCAATTATATTACTTTGGATCCAATGTTATTCTTATGGAGAAAAAGTAGCAAAAGTTGATTTGAATGGTATGACTGATTTGCATGGATATATCCGCCGACGCGTTCACCAAATCACTGAAGAATCGGTAAATCAAATCATCGTTAGATTGTTTGACAGAAAAGCACTTCAAACGCCAACCAAAATGTTTAACTATTATATAACACATATAAAAAGCGGTGCTTTTGTACTGAATAATAGGTGCACCAAATGATGAGAATAACAAATTTCCCAAACAATACATTAATGACTTTTTTGGGTAATTTTCTCCAAAATTATTGTAATAAAAAGGGATCACTTTGTGGTACAAAAAATTACTATACTCTAAAACTTGCAATTTTCTGATGTTTTCTTTAGAAATGAGCTTAAGTTTGCATTAGACAACTAAAACATAGCTTATGTGTTCAAAAAAGTGTTGTAAAACATATGAAATATATTTTAGTTAGAAAAACAAAAAACTACAAAAGACTCAAAATAAACAATAAAAACAATTCCTCAAACTTATGCACACATCACATCTGCTTTTTATATAATATATTGTTTTAGCAATTATATTACTTTGGATCCAATGTTATTCTTATAGAAAAAAAGTAGCAAGTTGATTTGAATGGTATGACTGATTTGCATGGATATATCCGCCGACGCGTTCACCAAATCACTGAAGAATCGGTGAATCAAATCATCGTTAGATTGTTTGACAGAAAAGCACTTCAAACGCCAACCAAAATGTTTAACTATTATATAACACATATAAAAAGCGGTGCTTTTGTACTGAATAATAGGTGCACCAAATGATGAGAGCACTCATACATCTGCACATCACCTGCTTATGTGTGCCTCCAATTTGAACACTTAGTTTAGGCCAACGTTTGTATCACTGATTACATGCTGTGCTCTACTCGTGTGTTTGGCCAACAGTTAGGTATCGAGAAAAAACTTCTCAAAGAAATCATATTTTTGTGGTTTTTGTAGCACAAGTGGTTAGACTTTGGGCTGTTATGAACCCATCACTGATACACTCATTGCGTATACACAGGAATTGAATGGCTTTTTACAGTAAAACTATGCTTTTTGGACGATTTGGGTCTTAGTTTTTGCAGTGATTATTGTCTCAAAAAGCATATCAATTGCATAGCGTTTGTATATTTAGCAGAGAGAGAGAGAGAGAGAGAGAGAGAGAGAGAGAGAGAGAGGACAATTACAGGTGACCTTAACTGTTATGAACACCGATTGCACACAAAGACATAACAATACATTAACTGTAGTTTCGATATATATTTTTCGTATATAAAAAGCAGAGGAAGAAAAACAGTATAATTAGTTACAATTGAATGCTATTTTATTTACGATAAGTTGAGTTTTCTTTCCATTCATTATCTAGTATTTTAGTGTTTAGACAAAAAATTGAGAATAAAATCAAATCAAACAAAAGTCATTAGAAAACAAAAGAAAATAAATAAAACACTATTTTGTGTAAAATTACTTAAATAAACTTTCTATAAAAATAGATACGGTTTTGAAAAATAAAACATAAAAAGCTTTAAATTGTATAGTTTTTCTTTAAATAATTAAATGATAGCTATATTTAGGGGGTGGGGGTTATATGTCGGCTATAATGAGCACTCGGTTACTGTTATTGCATAACAGGAAACATAGGACTCACTCAACACACGAGTCATAATAACTTACATAATAATAACAATTAATGTCATCTCATATAAAACATTATCTTTCATTGTCTTTGTATTAAAGACTTAATTCACAGCACAGACAGACAGACAACACAATTCCCATCATTTCATTGCAATCTCCCACTGAATCACTCATTTGCAGCAAAAATATCATAAAAGCTTAGTTTGAAAAAATTATATTATAGTGTATTTTTGCTTATTATTTTAGTTTTTAAACAAAAATTTTATATATAAATATAGCACAATTATATTTAATCGCTTTAATTTAATTTAAGAATAATTAAAAATAAATTTCATGAATAAAAATAGCACAATGATTAAGTTAATGCCAACATTGCATTACATAATCTCCGTATAAACTTTGCATTTATATAATAGAAATTTATGTATAATAGCAATACTGTACTGTATTTCCTAATTAAAAGTACACTACAAATGCATTTGCATTTCATTGCATAACAATAGATGCGATAAATTGAATAAAATATATCATATATATAATCAGAGCAGACATACCATTGGCGGCAATCGACCGGTGAATCCAAAGTGAGAGCAAAATGAATGCAATCTTCCATACAATGCATGAATCGGAAGAACATGTCATCATATTTTGGATTTTGGTTATTATTTTCCAATATTATTATAATTCATCTATTTTTTCGTATTTTGTAAATCAAATATCAATTACAGAATTAATACAGTATTTCATATTGTAAGCGATGTCTGCATTTCAATAGGAATTCATAATCGCATACAGAATCCAATGCAGTTATATTAATATCGGAGTTGTATAATATATTTCAGTATATTTCACAAGTGTTTCAAATATATTAATCACACAAATCACGACAAAAAAGTCTGTTTTGACATGAGATGCAAGTTCTGTCAAAAAATCAATTATTTAACCAAAAACACTGAATACATAGAAAAACAGTTATTCTTGAATACACTGTAAGATTAGTTGAAAAATGTTGACATTAAAAAAACTGTATAAAACTTTACACATAATAAAACATTCGTCGATATATTAAAATTCATACAAATTATGTAATCAATTAATGAATGGATTTATAATAAAATTCTTGCAAAACATCATCAAATCAAATGAGACAAGAATTTCTGGTAAAAGAGTTCACAACTGCCAGTGAATAGGGATTCCGTGCTTAGAGTTGAGCTCATAATTGAGAGTCTGAGCCGAGTATGCGAGTTGTGCACCGACTCTATGCCGGCGCTGCCAGTTCAGCACCGGGATGTGCCCTTCAGTGCATGCGTTCCACTCATTCACTCACTGCAACGGATCCCCACTTTGCCATCACTTTGATCGCCATCTGTTTTGTTGGCAACGATTTGTTTTAATGAAAAACTTTTTCCATCAATTCATGTGAATTTACATTCACTGGACTCGCAATCAATGATAAAATTTTTATTTTTTCGATTCAAACCCGAAATCTATGATAGAATTCAGGGATAGGTTTAGGTGTGAAATATATTTGAGGATTACTTACGATATAAATGGCATATCAGATGAAATGAAGCATCAGTTTAGAGCACAATAGATACACTAAACTCCATGATCTGAACGAGTAGTGCACCGACTCTTTGCCCATCACTCAGCTCTTCATCGCCGGAGTGTTTGTATTGGCATTGAGTGCATGCGTTCATTGCATCCCTGGCCACACATTCATAACATTTCTATCATTTGCATCCAAAAGATTTGTCGTAAAAGTGTTAACCAAATGCCCATCACTTTATATCTTGTAGTACTG
>CAJPVJ010001075.1:0-18233 GCA_905397405.1 Oppiella nova
ACATTCTGTCCGTAGCCGAACACCATATTGACCACACCGTTGGGCACACCCGCCTCCTCCAGCAAATGACACAACTTATAGGCGGTCACTGAAGTCATTTCGCTGGGTTTGGCCACAACGGTGTTTCCGTAGGCCAGTGCCGGCGCCAACTTGAATGTCAACAGATATATGGGTAGATTCCATGGCGTTATAATACCGGCCACTCCTATGGGCTCCTGTGTCTCGTAGTTAATGACACCCGACTCCGGATCCGTTATGGATCTAATGGATTGCAAATAATTAGTAAATAATAATAAATGAATACATGTTTGACTCACATATTTGTATCGTATTGTAAACTATTAGCAAAATGTCTGAAATTAAGTGCCGCGCGAGGGATGTCCACTGTGTTGGCCAACCAGAGAGGCTTTCCCTGATCTATGCTCTCGAGGTTTGCCAACTCCATGGCATTCAACTCAATAAGAACTGCCACTCGATTGAGAAGTGCGGCCCGATCTGAGGCACTAGTTTTGGACCAACTGTTCAAACAAATATTTCGCATCAAATGTTCATTTTATTTATGAGTTCCCGACAGACCTTTCAAACGCCTTTTTCGCGGCCAATACGGCTCTATTGACATCGTCTTCATTGCTGTCGGGTATGTATGCATTGACACGATTGAGGGCCGGGTTATAGCTATTGAAATATGGCAACCTAAAGAGTTTGACCGGCAGCTATATCAAAACCTGAAGATATCAGAAAAGTATTGTTTTACGAAAGAATAAACTACGGTAATAACTTTAATTAAATTATATGAAAAAACCGAAATTACTACGAGAATGAGAGGTATGGCAACAAACTTGTTGTTCAAAATGAATAATAAAATATCAGTTTATACTATTTATAATGTGTTTATCGTTAACTATAATTTAAAATAAATGTATTTATATTCTGTGAACCATTAGCCGAGTGAGTGCTCTCGACATCCTTGAGCTTTAGACCCATTTATTGATAGAATTGCGATAAGAATTAGTTATAAGAAAATACTATACATTTTTATCAATTGTGAGCTATTTTGTAATATTGCTTTTGTATGGAAACACCATCAGAAAAAGTTATTTTTCAAGACCGTATATATTTTTATTTTATTAAAACATTTCATATATTAAACTATTGGTTGAGATAACATTATTCTGGTGGTTGAGAAGTGATGTTCACGAGTGCACCGTATGGCTAACCCTTAGGTAAACAACTTGACACTACAGTATAGTTAGTTTTAATATACTACATATTTGAACAAAATATAAATACATTTTAATTTTTATTATTTAACAATTTGCAAAATTGTTATCTATTCAATATCTTTATCTCTAAATCTTTTCAATGACAGCGAAAGTTAATGTGAACTCATTGTGAAAAGTAATGGACAACATTACTTGAATGATAAACTATGCCAATTTTACGTAATGTTTTATAATCAGAGTTTAGTTGTATTACTTTATTCTTGATTTATTATATCTAATTCTGTTATAAATAATAATAACTTGTAAAGGCAAATAAATAAATATTTTAAATTAAATTGAGTGATAAGAATAAGAATATATTTAATTAATACACTTATATTTAATAGTTGTTAAAGGTTAACATGTTATACTAAAAAACCTAGATTTCCTTGCTCTTTCTAAAACTAATGCCATTTCTATAAACATAAATATTTGAATTTAAATCCAATCGATTAAATAAACTTGGTTTGTATTGACGTTTATCAGTGAGAGTTGGTTTACGAATAATATAACTACTGATGAAAAACTTGATAAACATTACAAAATATAACAAATACATGGCGGCGCCCTGGCAGTGGTGAGCATGCCTGTGTAGCGTGTCTGAAAGTAGTCAATCAGACTCGACTTCCCGGGCATACAACTGCATATCCGGCTGTTTGTAAACACACTAGACATCATTACATTACCAAAACCGGACATGTCGGGCCATTTGTATGCGACAGGCTTTCAGCGCATAGTATGTGTACATCAGACTTACCTACCTGTGTAAGTACCGCTGGTAGGTAGCGCTACACCTGCCCTACAGACTCATCTGCTTGGTGCTCATCGTATCTCACTCCCACACTACTTAGGTTACTTCAGAATAATTGCCGACAAAACGGAGTACTATAAACATAGTGTCTCCCAATTCAACCACTTTTGATATGACAAAAGCCCAGTACCAGAATAGCACCCGTATGTCCTACCCATTCAGGTGCGAAAATAATTATTTAAAAGTTTCTAAATGCTTAGTTTTATAACTTTACTAAATATTTGTTTCAAGTGAATTCTTATAAAGCAGTAAATATTTGATAAGTAAACATGTTTTTAAAAATATTTTTTGAAAACAATGGTTATTTTTCATGATAGTCTGAAAGTCCTTATATGGTATAGACTCACGCTTAACGTAATGCACCTGTACTTTCATTTTTATTTATAAAATATACTAAATATTAATTTATAAAAGAAATGTATATTAAATGATTTCAATGACAATATGAGTGATAAAATTATTTATTTGTATTAAAACTGATGTATAATTCATACTTTACTTACGTTTGGAGTATTATCCTACTTAATGTCTTCCTAACTCACTTCGGAAACCAGTTATTCAATAGGTACTTAAGTCCGTTTGTAGACTACCGTCGCCACTAACTTTTATCCCGATTGGGACTATTCCATACGATTAGCACATGTCGTAAACTGAATGGCTTTCGGCTATTCATGAGATTCTTGAGCACATGTATCACCAGAATATAAACAATGCTAATGAATAGCGAGTAATGCCAGTGCTCTCGGAGCCACACCAGTCGGTGCGGATGCGAGTGACGCTTCAACACGAGTTTGAAATTCCGTTTGCCTTACGGTCTCTTAACCGTGGTTAAACACCTGGTTAATACGGTAAGTATACTATTCATAACGGTGGCAAATACACAGAGTTATCGTAAGTTAAGTACTTCAATTTGTGACATTTTGTAATCAATTAAATTAAATTATAATTATAAGCAAAATTGTTTTACACTTATATTAAATTAATCTTTAAACAAAAATTATGTATTTTAAAACTAATAATATAAGTTTGGTTTGGTTGTTTAGTTGAGACAAAAACTTTGGCGATAAAAATTGTTTAAAGTTTATATGATTTATATATTGTGTCGATGTTTTTTATGGTTATAATAAAAAGTTTAATATTTTTTATTTTATGATTTAGCAGACAATTATAGATCTAATAAAGTGTTCAAAGAAGTTGTGCTCAAACTTTAAGGCAAACGGAATGCCAGAGAATTGGCACCAATTTGTGGACCAATTATGCCATTCATATGATAAGTATTGCCACCGTTTATGTGTCTCAATAGCATTCAATTCATGAACAATTTGTGACATTTTGTAATCAATTAAATTAAATTATAATTAGAAATTGTTTTACACTTATTAATAAATTAATCGTTAAACAAAAATTATGTATTTTAAAACTAATAATATAAGTTTGGTTTGGTTGTTTAGTTGTAACAAAAACTTTGGCGATAAAATTTGTTTAAAGTTTATATGATTTATATATTGTGTCGATGTTTTTTATGGTTATAATAAAAAGTTTAATATTTTTTATTTTATGATTTAGCAGACAATTACAGATCTAATAAAGTGTTCAAAAGCAGTCATTTGATGCAAACTTTTATTACAAGTTTAAGACCAATAACAGGAAAAGTGGAATATTCTCAAGAAATACCCATAATTTATATATTGCCTGAGAAGGGAGTTTATAAAACTTATTATAACTTTAACATTCATATACAATGTATTAACTTGCTATGAATAAAATATAGCATAGCATCGTGACGTCAATCACAAACACATATAACACACAAATTCATTGAAATAAAAGTATAAATAAAACAAAAGAGCAAATTCTGTAATTTTCACATACAATATATGACTTGAATTTATTTACGCTCAAGAGCTATATGAATGACTACACAATAGTTTGGGTATAAAAAGCAAAAACATAAGACAAAAGTGAATTATCGGTTGGAAATTGAATTTTGAATATTTTGCTATAAATCACACGAATAAGTGAACGAAGTTTTCGGAGGACTTTTAAAATCTCCTTTTTTTATTACTTTGTGTTTATAGCAGATGTACTGAACAAATGAGAAACTGAGCAATATATAAATTTATTTATAAATATATTTATGAAATCTAATATCACACCGAATTGATATAAGAAATATATTTACATAGTAATCACGTAATAATTCAAGTTTTTGTGAACATTTAATAAACCATTGGATTGCTATCGTGAATGATACAATAAATTGTTTCCATTATTATTATAAGTTAAGCAAAAAAAGTATCAGGTTTCTTACGAAACTCACAAAAATATTAATAAAGATATGCAGACATATCATAACTGAAGGGCAAACACTTGAATTATGAAAATAAAATAACTTTCAACTGCTTATCAAAAATCATATTTTCGTAGAAATAGCCTAAAATCCATTAACATAAACAGTTTATAACACTTCTGTGAATCTTAAAATATTTTGCATTTTTGAATTATTAAATTCAATGATCTACAATACCTTGTCCACTCTTTGTAACAAAGTTATACATGTAATATGAAAATGATATCTTTAAACAAGCATTAAACGCACATATATTTTCATGACCACCAATAGATTTGATAGTTTATTATAGCTATAAATGTAAATATATATCCTCTTCGAGCTAATAATCACTCGACTGTAACAATAGATTTACTTTCATTTGTAATCTCTTCAGGCATTGCGTAAGAGATGTCCAATATTTGTAAGATATTTACGAAATAAGTGACCTCTTATTGCTAAACACACTAAATATAGCTTTTATTATTTAATATTTAAATTCTAGCATCTCAATATTTTAATTAGCATAATAAACAATATGTTTACAAAATCAATTAACCTTATAAATGATTTAATAAAAACAAAAATCAAATATATGAATACAAGAATATATGAATTGATACAACAAAATGTGCGCAAAATCGGTGATCATTTGAAAGACAGAGATTAGCCCTTATTTGAAGAGCGCATGGGATGTCAGTCTGAGATGAATTGAATAGAGTTTTGTTCATAACTTTTGCTTAAAATGCTTTCATCTGAACGCCAGACAAGTAGTCGTCCCACCGATCAGTCTGTCCTCTAATGCCTTCAGATTGCCATTAAGTGGAGAACAGGCCGCGAGTTTTGACTGATATATCGTGTCGTCTGCTCTTTGTGTGAGATGTGATGAAACACTACTCTAATCATCGTTTCAAACAATAATTTGGACTCAAATAAAGAAATATACGAATTATATTCAATACGCTATGATTGATGGAAATCTTATACGAATTTTGCAATTTGTATCAATTCGTCAAATATTAATGAAAAAGGGACTCAATTCTGGCTTTTCTTTTCAAATCATTCATTGAATTAATTTTTGTTGTAAAGGCAAAAATGCCATAAATGAAACATAAAGTAAAAGCTTAATAAAAGTTCTTTGAATTTGTTTTAATAAAAAAAGTTTTTGTGACAACATTTTCAAGTTTATTAACTGCTCATAAAAAAATGTAAGATAAATATAAACGAAATTACATTTATTACATAATATATTTTACCCTTAAATACCGGCAAACAGAGGAAACAGAATAATAATAATAATAATAATAATAATGGAAAACAACATAACATTAGAGGAATTCAGAAATAAAACAATTTTCGACAGAATTCAAGACACAACAGAATTATCGACTTATTGTCTGAAAGTAGTTTTGATGGCAAAACAAAAGGGCAAAAGTGTTGAACACAAAATTGATGGTCAGTTGTCGCCACACGAGGAATGTATCAGCTATTTGAGGACATATAACCAGACAATACTGATCCAATTGATCAAAGAGTTCAGCCATAAGTGGAGCAATCAGTCACTGTCTGACGGAACCATCGGTGAAACGGACACCACCGCTGTACCAGACTTTCCATTTGTCAACGACTGGTATGTGGTATTGATTTGGTCCCTGATATTTGGCGTAATGGTGTTGTTGGCAATATTTGGCAATTCACTGATAATATGGTGTGTTTTGCGACAAAAAGTGATGCGAACCGTAATCAACATATTTCTACTGAACCTCACGCTCTCCGATCTGTTGACCGTCTCATTCAACGCGACATTCAAAAAAATTCTTGAGAGTCAGTGAATGTGTTAATTGACATAAAACTCATGCCATTGAGTAATACATTACATATCAATATAATCACAAATCCTTAATTGATTTAAAAATATAAACAAACTCATAATTTCGAAAAAACATATTATATATATTTTCTATATATAAAATAAATTATTTTTATCATAACCTGATAGTAAGATGAAAGTGGGCGACCCCTCGGACAACGACACCCTAATCGGGCCAATGATTAGCGAAACACATCAGCAAAAAGTATTGAAATATATTGAGTTCGCGCGCAAAGACGGCGCAACCGTTACGTCCCAACCCATGAATTTGTCGCCAGACCTCCAGACGGGGTATTACGTGAGTCCGACCGTCATTACGGACGTACCAAAAAAGTATTGAAATATATTGAGTTCGCGCGCAAAGACGGCGCAACCGTTACGTCCCAACCCATGAATTTGTCGCCAGACCTCCAGACGGGGTATTACGTGAGTCCGACCGTCATTACGGACGTACCGGACAGTAGTGTCTGTATGAAAGACGAGATCTTCGGACCCGTCGTATGTGTCGTGCCCTTTGATACGCAACAGGAGGTCATCGATAGGGCCAATGACTCGCCGTACGGACTGTCAGCCAGCGTGTGGTCATCCCGTGTGGATCGGGTCCATAGTGTGGCCAATCGGCTCAAAGTGGGCACTGTTTGGGCCAACTGTTGGCTCGTCCGCAATCTCAATATGCCATTTGGTGGCCATAAACACTCGGGCACCGGGAGGGAGAGTACTGCCGACTCCAGAGAGTTCTATACGGAAAAGAAGTCTATTTGTCTTAAACTTAATAATTATTAGTTTTAGTTAAATGAGATTTTTAAAAATAAATAAATTGAATTTGATTATTTTTACAAATTATTATAAAAAGTTGTGCACAATTTTTAATTTGATATTAAATGTTATTAATTTCTTACGAGTTAGTATTATGGATTCAAAACTATAATATTAATAATTAGTAGGTATAACTATAACTTCTGTACAGTACTGTACTGTATAATACATTATAAGTTTTATAGACTTACCTGGTATTTTAAGTGGGTAAAATATTTCGTTTAGAATAGATAGTAAAGAATTATTAATTATTATTTGAAAAGAATTGACATATTCATTTATGATTTCACATTTAATAGATATTTAAATATTTTATAAGTTATTTATAAACAAAATGAACATTTTAAAAGTATATTAAGACTCTCAAGAATCACAGGTTTTATTTCATAACCAACACAACTAATCGATAATAGGCATAAAGTAGTGGAGTATACGGTATAATATCATAGTTCTAGTAAAGTACAATACTTATACATATAGTATTATTTATCAGATTCGGTACTGATTTGCACTACACCATAGTTTTATATAATAATTTATATTTTAATGATCACAATAGTACATATAGTGCAAAAATTACATAATCAACTCATATAAGAATCCTGTAATAAAATCAACACAATTCACGGGTGCGTTGAGTATTTCAAGTGCAATATTATCACCATATGATTACCTGTATATTGCAATGTCTTTACATTTGCTCTACTTTTATAATACTTTCGAAGAAGTAGAAAGTTTAATATACAGTACTTACCGGTATTATATATTGATTTCAATTAAAATACAGGTACGGTACATCATGTCACTTATGTATACCGTAATATTGTATAGTCAAATGAAATGTAATAAAAAAAGTCGATAACAAAAAAGAGCAAATATTTTAGTACTTTTTACCAATAAGAGTGAGTGTAGTAATATTGGCATTGTGCTAGATTTGATATTTGACATTTCATAATTATTCTCGTACTAAGATTGAAGTTTATTTATGTATTATTTACACTTATAGTACCAGTGTAATTTGTGTGCCAGTATACAACTAATAGTGTGATAAGAATAGAATTCTCTCTGTTAAAGGACACAATGTCCTAAATCTTATCGTAAATTCGGAGTACTTATTACATGAACTCATTTAATCCATGAATGACTAAAGAATTAAATTATTTTATTTGTATTTGTAGGATATTATCAAAAGATTTATATTGTTACATTAGAATATAATTTATTGCATATAAACAGAGAGACAATCAATTGAGAGATAGTTAAGAATATTCTGTTGAGCAGTGATTTTAAATATTTTTATAAGTAGTGTAAAAATTATACGGTATAAACTTTTTACGAAAATGAGTCAGGATCAAACAGTGATTGACTTTAATAAGAATAATATAATTGGTTTTATGAATTCAAGTGTACATCCAATTGATGATCAAATTATTATGAATCAACAAATTAAAGGTATTCATGGAAATGGTACGGAAACCAAAGTCCCATATCCGGTGAATATTTCGTGGCATAACATCAATGTGTTTAGCAAAAAGACCCGAAGAATACCACTTCCGTTTCGTAAGGATAAAGACAAACCGAGTGTTCATATACTCAAAAATGGTACAAAATATAACTTAAGATAATTAATTAAAGATATTTTTTAAAATTATATATTATACTTAATAAATAATTTATTTGTATGCAATTAATAGTTAGCGGACAGGCCAAGAGTGGACAGTTATTAGCGATTATGGGCTCCAGGTATGGGTTTTAAAATTTATTAAAATATGTTTGTTAATTTATTGTAATGATGAAATTAGTAAAATAATTTACATATTGTTATTAACAATAACTTCAGGTAATATAGGAATAAAAATTATAAATAGATTTTAATATATATAATATACTACTGAGTATATAATATATGTTTTATTATTCTATTAATAAATTATTAAGATAATTAATTTATTAATAGAATAATAAAATCTATTTATATTAAGATAGTTAATTAATAATAACAGTAGCTGAATAATAAGTTTAAAAATTTTATCTTATAACAAATTATTTTGTTAAACATTTACTATCATTAATATACTTGCCAGGTGATAAATTTAACAATTCAATTGTAAACTAACTATTTTGATGTCTATGTAGTGGCGCCGGAAAGACAACTTTAAATAATGTGTTGACACAAAGAAATTTATCGGAAGTGGATGTTCAGGGATCTGTCAAATTGAATGGCAAAATAGTGGACTCAAATGACATGAAATCCCTGTCGGCTTACGTACAACAGGAGGACATATTCATCGGTAACCTAACGGTTGGCGAACACATGAGGTTTCAGTCACGCGTTCGTATGGATCAGTCTATGTCTCAAGAAGTCAGAGAAAGTCGTGTCAAACAAGTCTTACAAGAAGTAAGTATTTAATATAATTATATTAAAGCATTTTAGTTATTAATTATTAAATTTATAATAAACAGTTAGGACTAACCAAATGCATGAACACTAAGATCGGAGCACCGGATGGAGAGAAAGGTATCTCCGGAGGAGAGAAAAAGAGATTAGCCGTCGCTTCGGAAGTAACTATTATTTAAGAGATTTGTTGTATTGATGTCTAACTATTATATCAAACATTTATAGCTATTGACGAATCCATCGATTCTATTCTGTGACGAACCGACCTCTGGTTTGGACTCATATATGGCTTTAAATGTTGTGGAAGTCCTCAGAGATATGGCACAAACGGGACGGACTATAGTTTGTACTATACATCAGCCCTCGTCCGAAGTGTTCGCACTTTTTACTCAATTACTACTTATGGCCGACGGAAGGGTCGCTTATTTGGGCAGATCAGGTCAATATTCAGTTATTTATGATATTTAAAAATTAATTATAAAATAATTTTTTAAAAATATTATAGAGAATGCAATCGAGTTTTTCTCAACACTTGGCCTCCAGTGTCCAAATAACTACAATCCCTCCGATTTCTATATAAAACAATTGTCTGTTATTCCCGGCAATGAAATTGAATCCAAACAAAAGCTGAATGTTAGCAAACTTAGTTTAAAACATATTTAACATAACATTAATTATTATTATTTAAAAATAATTACAGAATATATGCGATCGCTTTCTGGAGAGTACTTTCTCTAAATTAGCACTTCCGCTGCCGTCCATTGGAAATAATGATCATTTTAAGATCCAGACTAAAACAAGTAATTCAATTTACAAAACCAATTGGTTTGTACAGTTTTGGGCACTCCTATGGCGGGCAGCATTGGCCGCAATTAGGGAACCCATGTTAACCACTGTTCGTTTGGGACAGACTGTCGTAAGCATTGTTTCAGAAATATATTATAGTCTAATAAATATTTTAGATTATTTTAAATATATTATTTCGTGTAATCACCAAAACACCAGATACTGGCCGTAGTATTTGGACTAATCTATTGGCAGTTGGATGTGAATCAGGCGGGGATTATGGATATAAACGGCGCTCTCTTCCTATTGATAGCAAACATCACTTTTCAAAACATCTTTGGAGTCGTCACTGTAATTAACATATCAAACAAATTTAGTAAATTGTTTGCAAATAATTATATTATTTTATTTTAACAGACCTTTTGCATAGAATTGCCTGTATTTCTAAGAGAGCACAATAACGGCATGTATAGAGTGAGCGCCTACTTCTTGTCCAAGATATTGGCTGAGGTATGTTTGCCATACAATTTCTATTTATAAATCTATATAAATGTACAATTTTAATATTTATAATATTTATTATTTATATCCAGTTGCCATCCTTTATGTTCAATCCATTACTATATGTCTCTATATTTTATTGGATGGTTGGTCTCAACAGCGGAATCAAAGAGTTTTGCATTTGTGTCGCTATTTGTCTATTAGTGGCCGACACTGCCTGTAGTTTCGGTAATAATACGATTCCTATTATAAAATTGATAAGACATAACATAAACAAAGATTAATAATACATCAATTATTAGGGTATTTGGTGTCGTGTATGAGCAGTGGCATAACAATGGCCCTGACAATTGCACCGACCATCATAATGCCCATGATGATATTCGGTGGCTTTTTTCTAAATAATGAGTTAGTATTTAACAATTCATATGATTTTCAGATTGTAATCTTTAATGATTGTATGTATGTATAGCTCAATACCCGTGTATTTCGTGTGGTTTAAATACATTTCGTGGTTTTATTACGGCAACGAAGCCCTGTCTATAAACCAATGGAAAAGTATTGATCACATCGACTGCGAGTTTAAGATGCCTACAAACCAGACAATTATGACTCCCTGTACACCAAATGGCAAAGTAGTGATCGAGACATTGAACTTCAATGAAGACCATTTGCTCAGAAATATCCTGCTATTAGTGGTCCTCTCGTTTGCGGTCAGATTCTTGGCTTTCATTGCGCTTTGGATCCGTTCTTTGAAACGATAAATATTTTTATTTTTAACAAATATTAATTTTTTATTTATTTAAATTACTTTGTAAATATTTTTTAAAAATTAATTTTTCAAAGCACCTGTGATTTAGTGTAGAATTAGCCAGAATATTATACATTACGTTATATGCTTTATACAGAGCAGTTATTTATTTTCTGGCATTTTACTTAAAATTATAAAGACTACCGGTATTACTGTAATGACTATTCACATTATACATTAGTACAGTTATTTAATGTTTGTACTTAAAAGTTTATTTTAAAATATTATTTTTACAGTATTAGTTTATTAACCATAAATTGAGTTAAATTATTTGTCATGTTTCAGTTAATTTAAGTACTAAAATATAAAATATTGTAATTAAATTTCATATAATCTAAAACATCCTTATATTTAACATGTAAATAAATTTATATTCTGGAATATTATTATTAATACTAATAATTTAATAATTTTACTAATGACCTTTGTAATTACTAAATACATTGTTATAAGTTATAAATTTAATTTATTTTACTGATGAAACGTAAATATTATATTTCTGAATAATAATACTGTATTAAATAATTGAATTATATAATAAAAATCTTTTACTATTAATATTTAAATGTATATTGTATGAAGGTAAACTATTAGCTGCACTAATTATATAATATAATAGATATGAGTTTATCATTAGGTAAGCAAACAATTTGTTTAGTGCACATAGTATTCTATAAATTTATAATAATAATGCTTATATTTATGCTTATTGTAAATCACGTACAGTAAACTCATTTTATTCTCAATCTGGCCAAAAACTAGCCTATATTCATTATAGCCTATGGGCTATAGCATTGGGTTCCAAATATTTAAATCACCTAAAAATAGGGATGTATTAACTTAATAAACTTATAAATGTTTCACAGCACTACTTATTTATTTTCATTATAAACTTAATAGCAATTTTTATTTTATAAACTTGATGGTGTGTTTATTTTATATTAATGAATCAATGATTTATAGATTTATAGGATCTTATTCATATTTGAAAATTGTTTACTATTGTATTTATGACTGTTTATCATTGAATAAGTAACTAGTGTTGAAAATACATATTTATTTTCTTTAGTCAATACATCACTAGTTGTAATAATTTGTAATACATGGAACTGGCTGGGCTATAGGCTACTTTTGGCCAGATTGAGAATAAAATGAGTTTACATACCTGTAAGATAAGCAACACCTAATACGATAACTCTACTATTATAGTACTATATTGCATAATATTGCTTTTCTACCTATGGATTCACATGAATTTGAGATAAGATGTAATTATGACGTCAAATTTTTTGGAGTTTATGTTTATTCTGTAAAATTCAAGTATATAAATATCACAGGATCTCACACCTCAATATTAATTGAATCTTAGTTATGTGAATGATATTTTGAAAAATTTGATTTATAAAATTGTCAAAATGAGTAAAGAATTGGATCAAAGAGTAGACAATTTTTACAATCAAAAGCCGATTCTTCAAAGGCTTGACAACCAATATATCTCTTAAGTTTATACGATAGGCGCTCATTGGGATAGTCGATATTAATCGAAACCTGTGCTTTTCAATCATATACTACTTGCTAAAGGTATCGATATCGACTATCTATACTTTCCACAATGATGCCCTATCGTTAAAAGTTAAGAGATATTTGATTGAGGTTTATGTTGTCACAAGAAAACATTGTCATAACAATAAAATTTAACTTTTAAACTCACAATTTGCGACACAATTTGACCGATTATTGTGTTCGGTATTATATGCGGACAAAATTGCAATTATTGTTTCGGACAGTAATTATCTCTGTCCTTCATCAGAGACCTTCATCATCTTGTCCTTCATCATCTATTGCCTAAACAGACCAAAAGTACTGTCAGTTATAGATAGTGATTGATTGCGCTGATGAAGGACAGAGATAATTACTGTCTGAAACAATAATTGCAATTTTGTCCGCATATAATACCGAAGACAATAATCGGTCAAATTGTGAGTTTAAAAGTAAAATTTTATTCTTAAACCAATATATTATTAATACTGACCATCAGATTAAAGTAATGCCAATGACTGGCAAAATAAGTAGTGTTTCCCAACCGGTGTCCATATCGTGGCATAACATCAATGTCTTCAGTAAACCCTCGACTGGAATACGATTGCCGTTTAGAAAGAAAGACGATTCCAGTGTTCATATACTCAAGAATGGTATGAAAATTATTAAAATTTTATTATTAGCTAACTTTTGTCTTATTATAATTAATGTCATTTAATTATTTTAGTCAGCGGTCATGTAAATAGTGGACAGTTGTTGGCAATTATGGGATCTAGGTAAGAATTAATTTTTTATGCAGTTTGTTTTATCAAATAATTTGGAAAGGAATTAAGAAAAAATTGTAAAACATGTTTAAATTTTTATTCTGCATAAAAAATCATATAATTAGCAAAATTACTTTTAACTGTTAAGTTAAAATTGATAACTTAATAATTGAATACCAATTAAAGTATTAATACTGATGTTTGTGTGGACCCAATAGCGGCGCCGGCAAAACCACTCTAATGAATGTATTGACACAAAGAAATTTATCAGACGTTAAAGTGAACGGTTCGGTCAAATTGAACGGCAAAATCATGGACTATAATACCATTAAATCCCTGTCGGCTTACGTACAACAAGACGACATGTTTATCGCAAACATCACAGTTAGGGAGCACTTGAAGTTTCAGTCACGCGTTCGTATGGATCAGTCAACGACCCTTAAGTTTAGGGAAAGTCGTATTCATCAAGTCTTATTAGACGTAAGTTTACCATCACAATGTATTTTTAATCAATGTATTTATTATCTATAATAATTAATTAGTTGGGACTAAACAAATGCGCCGACACTATGATAGGGGCTCCGGAAGTGGAGAAAGGCATATCTGGTGGCGAAAGAAAGCGATTATCAATTGCTTCCGAAGTATTACATAAAATCATACATTAAATGAAGAAATTGTCTAAACTATAAAATTGACAAACAATTAGTTATTAACGGACCCATCGGTTATGTTTTGTGACGAACCGACCTCAGGGTTGGACTCATTCATGGCTCAGAACATAATGGATGTGTTGAGAGAGATGGCAGCCTCGGGACGGACTATGATTTGCACTATACATCAGCCCTCGTCTCAAGTGTTTTCAATGATCGATCAATTGCTGCTTATGGCTGAGGGAAGGATAGCTTTTATGGGACAGACAGGTATCATATCAATAATTATTCCTTATTTACTGTTAATGTATGCTTTATATTATATAAGAAAATATTGTTTTACAGGAAAAGCGGTTGAATTTTTCGGGAGTTTGAATATGTTGTGTCCAAATAACTACAATCCCTCTGATTTCTATATCAACCAATTGGCTGTCGTTCCCGGCAATGAAATTGAGTGCAGAAAACAGATAAATGTCTGTATTATATTAGCTAAATTATATTAAATTGAGATTTTTTATATAATTTGATTCAAAATTAACAGAATATATGCGACCGATATTTGGAGAGTAATTATGCAAAGGAAGCACTGCCTCAACAAACTAGTCATACGAATCACAATGACTTTCAACTGGAAAGCAATTCTGCAAATTCTGTGTATAAAACCAATTGGTTTATACAATTTTGGGCACTTTTCCAATCCCGATTGGAATGACACTAATCTCTTGGTGTTAATTGATGATAGTCTCAGCAAGTCTGTCAACATTCATAACTATGAACAAATCAAATATGGTAATAAATTATGAATTTTTCGATTAATATATTTACATTGTAGGTACTATCGGTGATATTTGGCTTAATTTATTATCAATTAGAGGTGAACCAAATAGGAATCTCTAATATAAACGGCGCTCTCTTTCTGTTAGTAAATAACATGAACTTTCAGAGTCTCTTCGGTGTCGTTAACGTAAGCAATAATTTATAAACAATTAATTTTAATCTGTCAAATAATTAATTTTAATCTGTCAAATAATTAATTTTAATCTGTCAAATAATTAATTTTAATCTGTCAAATAATTAATTTTAATCTGTCAAATAATTAATTCTTATTATTTGCAGGCATTTTGCGGAGAATTACCGATATTTCAAAGGGAACACAATAACGGCATGTATAGAGTCAGTGCATATTATTTGGCAAAACAGTTGGCCGAGGTTTGTCACTCAATATTTACAATATATATCATATAATCATAACTAATAGTAATTATAAATTTTTATGAACCTAATACACAGTTACCTACATTCACAATCGGTCCCATTATATTTGTGGCTATATTTTACTGGATGGTTGGTCTTAACCACGGTGTCGAGCAGTTCTTGCTGTGTGTGTTGATCTGTGTGATGACTGCCCTCAGCGCCACCAGTTTTGGTATATTATACACGAATTGATTTGAATAAAATTTAATTTAATCATTGTTTTATAAATTAATTGATATGTGCAGGCTATTTGGTGTCGTGTAATCTGTGTGATGACTGCCCTCAGCGCCACCAGTTTTGGTATATTATACACGAATTGATTTGAATAAAATTTAATTTAATCATTGTTTTATATTAATTAACTATACACGTCCGATAAACCACAGCACATACTCATCAAGACATTGCTACCGGGATAGTAACCGCGGAGGGAAAAACGACGGTGAGTACTATAAACCTCCTAAAAAAGACTTATCGCCCACAGAACTGATGATTCTGTGGTTCATTTCAATTGACTTTATTTGAATAATTTGTTTATTATTTGTGTGCATTTATAATATATAGTTCAATCCCGGTGTGGCTGGACTGGATCAAATACATATCAATGTTTTATTACAGCAACGAAGCGCTCATCATAAATCAGTGGCGAGACATCGACCACATAGACTGTCCATCAAACGGGACAATGTGTGCCCCTAATGGCAAAGCAGTCATTCAGAGCCTCAGCTTCAATGAGGACCACTTCTCCAGAGATCTACTCATGTTATTGACGCTCACTATTGTCGTCAGAATTCTCGCATTTCTCGTACTTCTCCTTAGATCCAGAAGACGATAAACAATGAAAATGTCATCAATTTTAATATATTTATTTATTTGTAATACACAGATCTCTATATAATTTTTAATTTAATTAAGTCATATGTAATTTACAGTATTATTATGTAATTTATTTACTCTAATTAATCGAACAAAACATTAATTAAATTTATAAAATATTTTTATTTTTAAATTAATTACAGAATTTTATATATAACATAAGTCAATAGAATGTTAAATAATTATAACTTATAATTTATAAGTGTAACAAAATAAAAAATAAAAATTTTAAAATATTATCTAAAATGAATTCACTTATAATTGATCAAGCTTTGATACATTGTAGTACTGTTTTGTTAATCCTGATAATAATTTTATCAATATTAATTCTTTTGATTATATTTTTAAAATGATACCTCAGGTATCATACCTGTATATACTTGATAATTATAATTATTAAGTAAATAAATATTTAATATATTTATCTTAGCTGCAAATGTGTACACTATACAGTACTAAAATATATTTCTAGCAAATATGTGACAATTTGCCTTGGTAATCCAGGTTTCAGATGGGGTACAAATCTTCAATATATTAAATATATTATATTTGTACCAAAAGTAGGGATTAAATTGATAAGAAATCAATATTAAAATATACTGTAGTTACCAGTAAATAATACAGTACAATGGATACCATTAAAAGCTATATTAAAAACATAAACACATTGTATAAAATGTCATTGATTTTTGAAATAATTTTTTATCCAAATACTGTAGTTGTTTTCCCATAACAGTAAAAGCAACTCTGCACATGCAATTTTTATGACAAATGATTTTGTCTTGATTAAATTAATACAACAATTGTGTAAATTCAAAATAATCACTGTTTTGTTTGCTTTTAATATTATAAATATTTAATCTACCATTCCTGTGGAATGATACAAAAATGGACAGACAGTTAGCACGTGTGACCTGTGCTTTAACATCCCATTCCTTATCTCTCATTATTCAAGTACTGTATTATTATTCTACTTGAAGTTTAATGAAAAATATTAAAATTCATTCAAAACATAACAAATAAGTTATTTTTAAAAACATGTTAAAAAATTAAACAATATTAATTTTGTAGTCAACAAGTGAATTGAAATTAATTTTAATTTCAATCATATAGTAAATATTTATGATTGTATTGTTCCGGTACAGATAAACCATTACTTTTGTTGCCCTAAATTACATCTATTCAATGAATATTGAATTCAATGGTAAGTTTTGTGTGAGAACTTGTGATCAATACTGACTTTACTGCTAAGAGATAATTAGACTCAGGGTCTCATTTTTGAATCCTGTATGTAGTAAATCCTCTCCCTTCCTGAGGTCATGTTATAGTGAAGTTAATTGTCACAATCAATATAATATTAATTATATAATTTGGGGTTAGAGGGTAGGGAGAGTATAGATAGTGGAGTAAAATATACTAGTACAGTATTAATATATTTTTATATAAATGTGACTTTGTTTGCATAAAATAATCTTAAAAATGATGTCAAAAGTGTTTTTATCATTTTTCCACTATTTTCATCCAGATCTGAGTTCAAAGACTAGAAACACTAATCATAACTAATCA
>CAJPVJ010001076.1:0-16649 GCA_905397405.1 Oppiella nova
GAAAATCGAGGCATTCGTCCATCGCTTGGACCGACTTATGCGACAAACCATTCATTACTGAAATACAAATTTTTGGAAACTTTTTTCCACTCAATACTGAAAATGTTTGCTAAAAAGTATTTTTAACACAAAATAAGATTTATTGCAATATAAAAAACAAAACACGAAAAGCAATATATTTTGTGAATTATTAAAAGTCGGAGATTTTGTTAAATTAAATTTCTGTTTAAATATAATACGAAATATTTTTATTTTTTGCTAAATATTAGCCCTTTTTAAACAGATATAAATCAAATATAAAACCTTACTGTATATACCGTACCTTATTTAATTTTAAATAACTGATATATTTATCAACTTACTACAGTAGATAGTCATTTTTTAGAATTTAGTTAATAACTATTATATTTTAGTCAGGTTAATTTCAATTATTACTATAATTGAACAAAATTATTAAATTGTTTCATCTATTCAAGAGAATGTTAACCTTGCTGCTTAAAGCAAATACAATATATGTGTGGGAGTAGCATATAAGCAAGCTATATAAAAGCAAGCATATAAATACAAGCATATAAAAGGAGATACAAGGACTTTAGCTTTTAAAGTATACTAATTGTATAATTAAAATTTTTTATATGCTTTTAACTTTAAAAATATCTCAAAATCTTTAGACCTTTTAATGAAAATTTCTAACTCATATTCGGTGTTATAAATAATATATGATACTCAAACACAGTTACTGCTTTTTATACAAAACATTGTTTTTGACATTTATTTTAAAAATAAAAGTTAATGTGAATAATTTAATGATTCAATATAATATTACATCTAGTGTTTGAATATGTAGTCTAATGGGTAAGGAATTCATAAATTAATTTATAAAAATTCATAAATGTTTTTATGTTTTAATGCAAAAATGGAATAAATAATAGATTAAATGATAAATAATGAATTATGCTTGATGCTTTTAATGAATTATGTAAATATGTAAATATTCTAATTATTTATTATAATGAAATCTTATAACATTATTTATTTATAAATAAAAATCACAAATATAGTATGTCGTAATAAAGAAAATTTTTGTACGATATTTGAGTCGTTAATAAGTGTAACATTTTCATCGATAATGTAAAGAATATTTACTCCAAAGACCATACATTTTCTCTCTTAATAGCATTTTCTTGTTTTGCTTATATTCTGTGTTTTATGTCAAACAAGCGCTCGGATGAGAGACTGGAAATGCTTTATAGTAACGGATGACCTGAGAAATGAATAGCAAATCATTTGGAGATAACTAGTGATGGGATTAAGTGGTATTCACTCCTAAATTAAATAATTAATTCAAATATTTCATAGCATGGCTAATATTAAACAGTTGTTAAAAATCATTTTAAATAATATCAATTATCAAATGTATATCAAATTATTATATGACTATAAATATTGTTCTTGTTTATAAATATCATCACAATTTTGTATTTTAAGTGCAAAAATATGTGTCTAAAAATCGATACTAATTTAACTTATAATAAATTATGTATTTATTATAAAGGAGTCATAATTTCATGAATAAATTTAAACTAATTTTGGTTGCAATCATAAAAATGGATTCCTTTTGTAGAAATCGGAAATTATTTGAGACATAAAAATATAATTCAAACATAAATATATTATTAAAAAACATTTCCACACTACTTCATAGTAATATGTGTAATATTCAGCGTATATTTTTAGACATAAAATAAATATAAATTCAAACGACACACACAAAAATTAGTAGGAAATGAATGCCTGGAGTGATAAGTGAAATAAAAAAACTTAAGGATCGATACATGAAATTATAAAGAGAGACAACAATTTCAATGTTTCACATCTCGAGTGTATGGGTATTAGCGGTTGTCTCTCTCTCTCTCTCTCTCTCTCTCTCTCTCTCTCTCTCTACTCAATATAAAAAACTACTGGTGCTCTCAATCTTGCGAGAAGTGTTTTTCGATGAATTGCCACAAACGTCAACGCAATCATAACTTTCATTAATTTTGATTAACTTCTCTCGCAATCTATTATAGCCTTTGGAGATATGATTAATAGAATAATAGTGTCTGTTATCCCAAAACAATATTGTGTTTCCCATTCATTGTGTTTATGTTTTTTAGAAATCACTATTTTTATTGATGATTAAAATATGTGATTTTAGTATCAAATTTTAAATCGAGAATATTTTAGTAAACATTAAATTTTAAGTTATAATATAAAATATATATTATATACTATAGTAGCTAATAGGCAGTTAATTTAATATTTTGTTATTTTGATTATATAGTTAGGAAAATAAATATTTACTTAAAATTTGCAAAGCAATGATAAGTAATTTACTAGGATAATATGTTATTTAAAATAAATAAATCGTAACTAGTAAGTTTTAAAATAATGAGTTGATTATTGTTTTTATCTCATATTTATTTATTTATTGATTTTATTTATTAAATCTCAGGAATTCTGTATTTATAGTATTACTTAATATAAATAATTTAGTTACAGATGTTATTCAAGTGTTTTTATCGTTAAAATAATCATNTTTTTATCTCATATTTATTTATTTATTGATTTTATTTATTAAATCTCAGGAATTCTGTATTTATAGTATTACTTAATATAAATAATTTAGTTACAGATGTTATTCAAGTGTTTTTATCGTTAAAATAATCATTTTGTTGAACAATATATTTATATCAAAATAAATTGCATCTCATTTATGAACTAGAATTACAAGAATTGAATATATTTGCAAATAAAACATATATTCTTGCAATAAACATAAAAATCCTGAAACAACCACTGATTTATGTTATAATTTAAATAATTGTATAAAAAGCAGTAACTGTGTTTGAGTATCATATATTATTTATAACACCGAATATGAGTTAGAAATTTTCATTAAAAGGTCTAAAGATTTTGAGATATTTTTAAAGTTAAAAGCATATAAAAAAATTTAATTATACAATTTGTATACTTTAAAAGCTAATGTCCATGTGTCTCTTTTTATTATGCTACTCTTACACATATATATTTGCTTTAAGCAGCAAGGTTAATATTCTCTTGAACAGATGAAACAGTTTAATAATTTTGTTTACCATCTAATATTGAAATTAACCTGTCTCAAATATAATACTTATCAACTAAATTCTAAAAAATGTTTACCTACTGTAGTAAGTTGAAAAATATATCAGTTATTTAAATTTATTAAATAAGGTACGGTATATACAGTAAGGTTTTATATTTGATTTATATCTGTTTAAAAAGGGCTAATATTTAGCAAAAAATAAAAATATTTCGTATTATATTTAAGCAGAAATTTAATTTAACAAAATCTCCGAGTTTTAATAATTCACAAAATATATTGCTTTTCGTGTTTTGTTTTTTATATTGCAATAAATCTTATTTTGAGTTAAAAATACTTTTTAGCAAACATTTTCAGTATTGAGTGGAAAAAAGTTTCCAAAAATTTGTATTTCAGTAATGAATGGTTTGTCGCATAAGTCGGTCCAAGCGATGGACGAATGCCTCGATTTTCATCAATTGTACGGTTTTTGCCAAATAATCTCAGACTAACTCTCGATACAAATCTATTGTAAAAGATGTCAAAATTGTGAAAATGACCTCTTTTTGCACTGGTATCTCGTTTATCACTGCTCCTCTCTCTCTCTTTCTCTCTCTCTCTCGCGTATAATAACGAACCAAAAGTTCTGAAGTAATCGATAAAAGAAATGTTTAAATAAGTTCTTAAAATACAAGTAAATGAAAGCTCTGCCGAAAGTGTCACATAATTCTTGATTAAAAATTATACCAAAAAATATGAGCCAAAACTCATTAACAGATCAAAAATGATATAATGATTGTGTGTACTGTAAATCATTGAAATGATAAATGAATGCAAATGAATCAAATTATTAACAAAGAGCTGACTTTTAAAAATATTCTAATATTATTTGAAATTATAAAATATATTTCATCCTAGATATAAGCAAAATGTGTGTAAAAATCATAAAACAATCGATAAACACATGAAATGATTTATAAAATAAAATATTGTGAAAAATCTCAATGTGTTTATCAAATAGTTATGTATTGAATGTGAATTCAAATCCTTCATTGTCTGTATTTTTGACCAAAATTGGATTCTTGTGACCATTAAATTCCTATTCTTTAGGTTCGGTTCGGAAATCAGTTTTTTTTATTAATAACACATTGAATGCGATTTGGACTCAACATAACGACACTAGACTTTGGAGGCGGCAAACAGTGGAAGAAAAATGATGTCAAAGACTTGTATTGACTTTCGGATCGGTGTTACTCTAGACTCCACTCTTATGATCGACTCTCAGCTTCCGATTCATACGAACCATAGCTGAGAGAGAGAGAGAGAGAGAGAGAGAGAGAGAGAGATTGTTATAGCCTAGGAATAAAATATATACAGAGTAATCGAATGTTATATTTAAACTGGGTTATATTATTATAAAAGTGTGTACCAATGTTGATTATAAATAGCAAATTAATTACTGTATTAATTTTTAGTAGTATGAGTAGTATGATGATAAGTTTCATTTATTAATATCTAGAAACCACTAGTTTCTGACCACAGAGTCAACGCTCAAGGTATAAGAGATATTGGATCAAATGAGTGGTAAGTTCTTAGGCGTTGTGATGATTGAAAAAAGTTGAGATATTAAACGGAAATCAATGAGACTGTATTAACAACCACTAGTATTCAACTCAATTGAGTAAATGGAGTACAAAATGTTGGATAAATCTTAATTAAATTCTTAACTCGCAAACAACAAACTGAAAGTCCTAGATAGCATAAAATGAACAAATTTTGTTATACTATTCACCCAGATTCATTAAGTTTGAGTGTCATTTCAAGTTTTATAAGAGTTTGTAATTTAGGTGTAAATTTTGAGAATCTGATAATCCATGCAATAATTATTATTGAATACGATATTTGAGAATAAATGTGTTAAATAAACTGTGCTTGATAATGGGATTACAAAGCTAAAGAAATGGATTCAGTGGTGAATTGACTGGAAGTGAAACGAAAGGATAGAAAAAAGTTAGAAACAAATACAGCGTTAACTCTCATATAAGTTTGGGTCATAAAAATAAATTATTGGATTAAATGAATGTTATCTATAAAATAAAGAGTTACTAAAAGTAGAGAACAATTTAATGGAGAAATAAACTCATGATTTATCAAAAACAGATTATCACTAATTTATCAGAATTATGTGATTTTCTTGTTTGATTGCAATACCATTTTCATGTGATTTATCTCTTTATTTCACGATTAGTCCATAACATTAACCTAACGGACAGTATTTCACTATTATTTGAATATTAAGAATGCATTATATTGTGGTCTACTGTACATGTATTGTATGTTTTCTTTTTCATATACCGTTCCCTGTCTAATACGAGTCCAATATATAAATGGGAATATAAATGAGAAAAATATAAAGAGTATTTTTGTATGTCTTGTATGTCATCCACACAAATGGAGCAACTCTTCGCAGACTTAATGCACAGGTATTGTGTCTGATGTACCGGCGCTCACACCGGATGAACAGATCACTCCATCCTTTCAGTCTAATGAACACAATATTGCAATCGATTTGTTAGAAAACATACAAAATATGCCATATAATGTAACCACTTATAGAAATTCATGTCTGTATTCAACGCTAGTTTTGTTTTAGGCTTTAGAATAGATTATTATTCCTTTGAATGACACAATTGTGTCCCAAATTCATTACATAATAAAATACTTTTTTCACACAAATCTCACACTTAACATCATTCACAAAATAAGTAAATTTTATGGTCAGAATTTGGTGTGTAATATGTTTTTTGTGCGAAAAACATTTCATTGTTTGTCATATAAACACATTTTTTGTTGCTATAAAAATGGTCAAAAAGTGCATTATTTGAATAATTTTTTCTAAAACTCGGAAATGAGATTTTTTATGTATATTTTTGTGTGTTATATAAGAAAATCAATCAAAAAAATTGCCGATTCGATAGACCGATGCAAATGGCTTTATATTCCGCTTAAAGTATTTTATCATAATTTTTTAGCACTGCCTCTCAGTCTTTCAACAACAAAAAACACACTTTTATGTAATGTTTATATTTACAGAACAGAATATATTATGTTTTTATATATTATAATATTCGCTATTTTAAGCATTTGTTACCTAAAAAAAATTTTTTTCTTTTTTGAGTCTCTCTCTCTCTCTCTCTCTCTCTCGACTATGAATTCACTAAATATTATTTCATATATTGATATGTTTATGGTAACAGAATTTAAACAATTTTATTACACTTTCGATAAAAAATTAAAATAAAAATAGTTATGTTTCTGTTTTGTATGCCATAATAAAAATATATTTATTCAATTTGATATATCAGTCACTCTCTCCCCACATATCATGTTTGTAGAGGACATGTCTCATAGCATACAAATGGTATATTCAATCAATTGCTAATGAGATAAGTGTAGAGTCGAGAGATGAAAAAAGGTATTGAAATTCCAGACATTCGTTTAATTAGGGATAATGTGTCAGAATTTGTCAGAATTTGTTGTGAACTGAATTTGTTGGACCCGTTTGCCGACAGAATCCTAATTAAGAATTCCTTCACTTTTCACAAACACTTCCCACATATTCATAGCGATTGGCTCTCCCTTTCATACAATACACTGGATTTACACGTGTTTTATAATTCACTATCAAATTGAGTCCAACATACAAGTGCTTCACTACATAGTGTACTGAATGAGTGCATTCACTGAACTAAACAACAAAACTGTAAACAATTGTGTGAATGATTTCTAGACAATTGCATTGACATTAAATTGAATGCTCACTCCATGAATGCTTTTAATTTGTTAACTAACTTAAAACTGCACATTAAATGTGTGTTTTATTTTACAATTATTAAACTTTTGACACTATTATTAACGCAACTTTAATGATACTTTAAATAAAAAACAGTCGATAAATATATATTGAATTTAATGATAGGAAACAAATTTAATGGGAAAATGATTTTTTTCTGTTCGCTTGTAATAACACTGTAATTGATATAAACTCATTGGCAAAGAGTTGATTGATTTTCAATAACACGTTATAATTTTGATATAAAATTTTTCACCAAAACATGCCTCTGATAGAGAAAAATACACAAAACCTTTGGCCAAAGAATGAGAAGTTCGTTGATCTCTGAAAAATGTGATCCAAATGTTTCATAACTATAACATGATATTTGATTTCAAAAGAGAAACTTAATGTTTGTCTCGATATGCAGTGAAAGTTCAGATCATTTTCAACGCATATGAAAAGCAGCAAAAATATTATGTATGAAAACACGATTCACTTTTGAATCATAATTTTGTGAAATATTTTCCAGATATGCGATAAAATGATTAAAATTAATTATATAAATCGCTTCTCGACTATAATTTAGGCTATAATTTGAGTTTCATGTGAATTGTTTGATGTAATTATAGCTACCTATTTGTGTCGTGAAGTAAAATAATTATCGCTAATAATGTTTTATTATTTATTATCGGTTTATAATTTATATTACATAACCATTACACACAAAAATACAAATCTAAATATATTTAAAATATTTTTATATTGTTTATACAAAATCATATACTGGGGAACGACATATAGTTTATTAAAATATACAATGCATTTAGTTTAATTGCAAAGTATGTGCACTGTTTGTGCTCATAGAGTATTATATCCAGTGGTGGACGGGTAGGCGCGACACGAGCAGCCATATCCTGATGGGTATAAATTATCTTTTATAATGACTTCAATGCAATATTATATGGAGTGAGAGGGAGGTTGGGTTTGTGTTAATGTTGAATCGGATAAATGCATTAAAGCCTTGTTAAATGCCTGGCCATATATCGCACAAACACCACTCAACCAGGCTATTATTTTCCATACGTATATAAGTTATGGATAAGTAATAGTAGTTATATGTCATTCACATTGAAAACAAAAATACATTAATAATACAACGAAAACATTTTGGCCAAATAATCAGTGCTAATCACAAATGAGAGGCAATTAAAAATTATTAATTATTGAGTAAATTACTTGATGAGATATTTGAAATGACAAAATAAAATGCATGTTGTCCCAAATTATTTAAATATTAATACACATTAAATTCATTTTATAATTAATGGATTATTTTGAAATTAAAATAAGATAATAATTAGGTATTAATTTAAATATTACTGTATATTAAATTACTATATTTTCTATGAGACCCTTTTACTGAAGTTATTTTTAAATCAACGATATTTTATCAATTCTGAAAATAATGGTAAATCACATACAATTGAATTAACCCTAACTTAACATAAAAAATTTAAGTATAATTATTCACAATGTGTGCTGTCTTATAATTTTCTCAAAATTGCTTTTTCTTTTTTGGTCTGAATTTGCAATTTGTTTGGAGATTGAATGAACGTATTGAACATTTAGACGTTTTGAGCTGAAAATTTAAACAATGTTTTGAAGCAAATATTTACAAAATTCGTGTTTAAAATATTTAATATAATTTAAGTCGTTTCCCAGCGAAACATGCCTTCAATATAAATGCTCAACAAATTTTTGTTGTGTTTTGTATTAAACACACATAATATATAATACTTATTATAAAAACATATCATAATTATAAAAAGGCATTATTGTTTTTGATATAAATATGAAACACACAGAATATTCTGTATATTCTGTGTAGGAATACAGCTATTTATGTGTAAATCGATAGTGAAGTGCATTAATATATTATTTGAGACATTAGTTATGCCTCATTTGATTGCTGTCTAACATCTGATGGTCAGCCCTACCATCGAGAGAGAAAAGGCACAGGAATTGTATTTATTGACCAAAAATAGCATCTCATCATTAAATAACAAGTTTTTTATATATACGAGTGAAAGCACTTTCGAGTAAAACACATTTTTGCCTAAATATATTTTTGCGCTCAAAAATATTTTACTAAAAGCAAAACAAAATGTGATTTATTTACTAAAGACGTGAAGTGAAGTTGAATTTCATATCATCGGCCAAATGTTTGGCAAGTATTTCGCGATTTTTGTATTAATTCCGATGCCTTTGATTTTCAATTCATGGGAGGCATTGCATTTAAATTTTAGTTTTATGTTTCCCTGACATGTGTTTCGCAAACAATAATTACATTTAAAATGATCTCAATTTTGATTTTTAGAATTCCAAGTAGTTTATAACATAATAAAAATAAATTTTAAATTACTTTTCAAACAAACATTATTCAAAATAAGTATATTCTTACCAATAAAAATCAACAAAACAAAATTTTTCAATATGAAAATTATATTTTTTTGCCCAAAATGCCATAAATTGATTCATTATTACTATTGTAATGAGTTTCTGGAAGAGAGGTTATTATTCAATAAAATATTATTTCCTGAAAAGAGTTACAAATATATAGTTTTATAGAGTGGAGACAATTGAGGCAACCGTTCGGTTGGTTCCCAGAAAACACATCCATTTGGGTCTCCACTCACTAACCATTCCCTCAATTCTAGACAGGAATCGCATGAATATAAGTACTCTCTCTCTCTCTCTCTCTCTCTCTCTCTTTCTTTCTTTCTTCTCTCCCACCATCTCTTCAGTACATAATATATTAAAGAGTATAAGAGGTTTTTCGTTGTCTTTGAAGTTATGCAACACTGACTATCGGTTTCAAAAAATAGATTCAAAGGAAAAACGCTTTTTGTTTTGAAAACAACTATAAAATAATGACTCAAAGGAATGAAAGCATTTATCTATACTTTGTCCGTAATATATATAAATAAATATAAATTTAGTTTGACTTTAAAACTTAAAAATATTTTTAAGATTTTATTTATAATATGGTTTTTATGCACTAATGCATAGTCTTTATAGTTATACAGTACTGTAATAATAATATATAAGAAGTTTTTTATTTATCCCAAAGGAAAGACATTTTGATAAATAAGTCAAAATAATGTTATATTTAGTAAAATAATGCAATAAAATGTATTATTATTTGTTGGAAACTGAATGCAATAATTCACTCCCGGATTAGTGATGCAGACATTATTAACTTGTTTGCAAATAAATTTTCGACGTGTTTATCTCGATTAATATCTGTATTCCCTAAAATACCTAGCATACCTATGATTCAATAAGTGTATTAAATTAATTTACAACTAAAACATTGCATAGTGAATACATGTAAAAAGATGGCAACTATATTATCGTACGATAATATTAAAGTTAACTTAATAATTCCTAATATTATTATATTAACCCGGATAAACATCAGATTTTATCATCCCTTTACTTAAAATAATTGCATTTATTATAATAAAAAATATATTTAAGTTATTATTTTACTATAATTTATGTGACAACTATTATAAATATTTAGAGGCATTGTTACAACAAAATTATATTTTTATGGCTTTTGAATCATTTATTAATACCGTTGATGAATATAAATGAAAATAATAATTGACTTCGTTTATGAAAATGAAATATAAAAATACTACATGTAATACAATATTTTAATATTCACGTTATGTACACTATATCCAGCACACAGTCCAGTAGAGCACAGAATTGTGTACTAATATAACACATTAATCTAATGGATATTTAATGAAAAAAGTATAAATTCCTAATGTTTTTCTTATTTATATATTTCTTATGCATAAACATTCAATAAGAAAATTGTAAAACAAAGTGAAAAACATATTCATAATTGAAGTAAAATGAGACAAACGATACTTCAATATAATACAGTAAAGTACTAAACAAAATAAAATGAAAATATATATTTTCTCTCTTTCACTCATAGACTCCTGTATACGAAAAATACTGCAAATGGTGTTCAGTATATATATTTTTATAGATAAAATGTATTACCTTTAATATGGAATCCTAAAAATAGATTACAAACTTTATTTGATTACTTTTTTCATATACTATGTATAAGCCACGGCTTATATTCAATGCATTATAATATATTTTGATGTTTAGAAATGGCACTAAATATTCATATCTTCCGTAGAATAGAGTATACACTTTATATAAGTTATATAATACACTGAATACAGTATATAGTATATATATATATATATTGCATATAAATCTAATCAATTTTTTAAAGACTTTACTGTAACAGTACATTAAACTTAAGAGCTTTTATAAAACATTGCATTTCTTATAATATAGTATTAAAAAGACAACAAAAAACAAGAACAGGAAATATATAAGAAAATCAAAGCCTTGTATGCATTTATTGTCTTATAATATATCAATTTATTTCGTATTTAAGTATTAAAGTACCCCGAAAAAATATAGTCATTTTTGAAACCAATTTATCACAAGTTTTGAGTCGATATTAGATATTGTTTCTCAGAATTCGTGAAACAAATATCTTTGAGTTTAAAATTTTAAAGTTTTATGAGAGTATGAGTTCCCAGTGAGTAGTGTGTGTGAGTGCGCCCACCAATCAATACAATCTCACAAATAGAGAGAAATACTAAATAAAATACAAGAGAAATAAATTTCTATTTTCTGGTCAAACACTGGTGACCATCACTGGTGACCACTGAACCGATAGCTCTGTCCATCACTACTGTATTGTAATTCAATAAAACATAACATAAAACAAAATTGGAGACAAAAACGAGAAAACAATACTTTAAAAGGTTGTGTCGTTTTGTTTTGGTTTCTTTCAATCGGATATCTATTTGAAGATTACTTTTAGTAAATTTTAAACGAAATTGGATTCATTATATTAATTAAATTTTTATACTAGCAATTCTAGTATTGTTTCAGATATTAATTAGTTACGACACAAACATTAAAGTTTATTCTTAGTTTCACCTTGTCTAATTAGTAGTAATTATAAGATTACTTTTACATTAGATTAGACTATAATAGGACAAACATACACAGATATAATATATCTTATAAATTGCTTATGAAGTTGGCTTAATATTACACAATGTATACATGCATATTGAATATTCATATATTTTTATATCAAAACATATTCTTATTACTGAAAATACTAGTTATTAGTCAAGACTTTCTCGCGACTAAGAGATCTGTTTGGATATAAATCTAAAATCAATCGCTTTTATAGCGATTCAATACAATATACAATAGATTATAGTTTAGGTCTAACGTAAGAAAAACTCAATTCGTTTTGTTTGAAATCGCGACACAAATATATAATATATTATAGAAAACAGCAAAAAACAAAAAACGAAACGAAATACGTTTTTCTCTCGAAAAATAATTTTCTTGTTTTGCAAATGTATGAAAAATTGTTGTCAAAGAAATCAATTTTATAAAATAAATTGATGTTTCAAAATAGAGTAGAAAAAATGTTTGCATTAGTTTTTATACATTGTTTTCCCGTCTTAATAAAAATTACTTTAAATCCTTAAATATCTATTTGATATACTTATTGAAGCGAATCATTGAGTTATTTATTGAATGAATATTTGAAACAAAAAAAGGTAAATATATTTCTCAAATCTTCCCCACTCACTTTTGTCTGTGTGAGTGATAGACAGATATTAAAACTAAGTTATCATTGAATTTAAATTTAAGTTACTTTTTTGTTGACTGACTTTTATTTGAGGAGGAAATCCCCTGAAAAGTGAATGGAAAGGGAGTGAAGTGAGTGGACAGGAAGGCCCATATGTTGTGATCTCGACGACTGATAAATATGTTATACTGACAAACATTCTCACGAAACTAATACATCAAAATTCAAATAAAATATCATATTTTGACACAAAGAGACAAAAAATACATTTAGTATACGAGTACACGACAGAGAAATAGAAAAATAAAATATATATTTTCCAGACATTAAAGACACAAACATTTCTAAAGCATTAAAAAAGTGCTCAAAAGGGATAAATATTTTTTGCTGGAAATCCATTCGTTTTGAGATGTTTTTCACAACATCTTTATCTTTGATTTCTTTTACAAATAAAAGCTGTCTTTACATTAATATTGCAATCGAAACGATGATAAATACAAGACAATAGATATAACTATAAACAAAATTTTAAACAAAAAATATACAAACATTTAAATGAAAACTTAAAAGATATGAGATATAATTGTGTTTATATTAGGGAACATATGAATCTTATAAAATATAAATAGTATTGTATTATAATCATATATCTTATGTAGTATTAGAAAACTATGGGAGTAAACAAGGATTTGGTGAATTTAAAATTTGTTAAAACAAATTCATTGAAAATGGTTATGTTTGAGAGCACTTGGATGTTTGCATCGACATGTAGAGCACACATTCATGCTATGACTACGAGTGGCATCATCTCCAAGAGGTCACGGATTGTCAAGACATGAACTGTTGGTGAATGCAAATAGACTGACAAAATGCAAACATAGGAAATATGAGCATTACTTTTGTAATAGGAGTTTTGAATGAATGGCAAATATAGACAAAAAACCTTTGAGTAAATTCAAACATAAAATAAGAGACGAGAGAAAATGAAAAACTAAATGAACACCACTTTTGAAACACATATAAATATAATCCCCGCAAATATATTCAAATATATTCAGCGAACGAAATATAAATTGATTATATTTTTTGTAAACTTATTCATCTCTCTATTCTCGTGTGATTTTTATTTTCAAAATTCATATATAAATGCTGTTATGGTTTGTGATTATTAAAGAAAACTTATTTTGGAGTTTATGTTTGCGAAATTGAATGAACGGATAATAATATGGTTTGTCGTATAAGAGGTCCGATATATCATTAGTGAGACATTAGATTGACTTTTAACGGAACATCCATTAGATTGGATTAATTTCCGACTAATTGGTAATTAGTGTTACAGAAACTCGCAATCCTTTAGGCATTTATGGATAGGATTTGCGTTGATTTTGTCAACAGTTTAGTGAACTCTAAAAAACATAACACTGTTTGGACACTAATTAGACATTAGATACAAATCTACTGCAAAACCATTCAATAAAATTGATTTTTAAGCATTTTCTGCCAAATATTATAGTAATTTAATTGTCATATTGCCTAATATTAGTATTTCATGCAAACAGTAATTGTAATTTCCCTATGATTTCGTATTTATTGCTTAACATAACACTTATAGAGACAGCAGATGTCATAATCAATAAAATTCATGTCTCCGTCCATAACAAGAGATATTCAAATTAATTGATTGTTTGCATGAATTGGTGTTTACTTTATTAGCCTATTCCGAGTGACACAAGTGATTGCCTAAAGGGTAACAAACTTTATAATCAATTATTATTTTTCTTGACAATCAATGAATTGCATTACACA
The DNA here is from genome assembly GCA_905397405.1 of Oppiella nova. NCBI lineage: Eukaryota > Metazoa > Arthropoda > Arachnida > Sarcoptiformes > Oppiidae > Oppiella > Oppiella nova. The sequence goes on from CAJPVJ010001076.1 coordinate 14,464, forward strand.
TCACTACCAGTGAGAAGTGATTCAAACAAAAATGCAATTTCATTACGATTTGTGTGCAAATGAATCGATATTTGATTTCTGTTAATATGCGCTGAAAATAAATACATTTCAATGAATTTGAATGCACTTCTCGTATCATTAGAATAGTGTTCAGAAATAGGAGAAAGAAAAATAACATTTTCACTGAATATATACTGACTTTTGATTGATTACAAGTCTCCACAAAATTAATTTATATGAACAGTCACTGAAAATTGAATACAATAAACAAAACAAAAACATAAATAAAAGTAAAACCAAAATAAATGATAAATTATTCAGAGTATCACAACAGTATATATAACTTAAATAAATTAAAATATGAGATATTTTTGTTGGTTTTAATTAAAGATTAATTATTAAACAAAACAAGAGAAGCGGTTTTTATTTGATTTCCAGAATAATTTGTTATAAATAAAAAAAATTGTGCAAAATTTAGATATTTTTTATGCATTGAATCCTTTAATAGAGGCAATCAATAGAAAAACATATTTGATTGCATCAACTCAATGAATAACTGCTACAGAAATTTGAAGCCCAGAAAAAATACAAAATACAAAAACTGATGATACCTTTGGTTATTATGTTGAGTAAAGAATAAGAATTTTTTGTGAACTTTTTTGTAGTTCAATAGTAGTGTATATTATGGTGTTTTATGGGCCGACTTATCATTTGACATAAAGAGCTCACAACTGTTTGCACGAATCGATCATTTCTTTTAATACTACATATAAATGAGAAGTCGATTCTCTCTCTCTCTCTCTCTCTCTCTCTCTCTCGCACTGAGAAATTGTATTGAAATAAAATGTAGAGAAAAATTACGCCAAAAAACGCATTCACTATAAAATGTTATACAAATTTACAGCAAAAAAAGTAATAGATTTGGAGAATATTCTGTGTCTATCGATCACTTGAGTGCATAAAATTATGTGCTTTTTCTGCTTCTGACTTATATTCTGACACAAATAGAAAACACTTTTATATCCTTTTGTTTAGACACCGAAAAATCAAAAGCAAAACATCTTTCATTTGATAAACTGTTTGTTTTATATATAAAATAAAATATTTTTAACAATATTTCGGTTCTCTCTCCGCTTCTCTATGTTTTACTCGACTTTTATTTATAATATATTTGTATTTTCGTGTTATGACTACAAAATGACTGTCTATTACAGTGAATAACACATTGTATCCATTTTTCTATGTTTTACTCATCTCTCTCTCTCTCTCTCTCTCTCTCTCTCATCCATTGATTTATAGAAACATTTCTCTTTTGTCTGAATTATATATAACTTCTCATATATTTAAAATGACTGTCTATTACAGTGAATAACACATTGTATCCATTTTTCTATGTTTTACTCATCTCTCTCTCTCTCTCTCTCTCTCTCTCTCTCTCTCTCTCTCTCTCATCCATTGATTTATAGAAACATTTCTCTTTTGTCTGAATTATATATAACTTCTCATATATTTTTTAAATTTCTTGAATTTGGCATTTCATACATCTCTCACTGTTTTATACAATTGCCTGTGAATTGCCCACAGAGTTATTGAAATAAAAACTGTTTTCAGGCATAACTCTCTTTTAGTTTTATTTGTTTCCATTATTTGTTTCTCTGTTTATTTCATAACAAATTTCAAGTAAAAATAAAATTGAATTTTTTTGAAATCTAATTTCAATTCCACTTTTCGCGAAAAGTAATGAAAACATATCAAAATTATTTTCAAATAATAATATTACTGATTTTAATAAATAACAAAGCTTTTATTTTAATAGATATTTTAAAAAGTATTTGCCTCATTATATTTTATATGAAATGCAAGAATTTCCATTAAAATTAAATAATAACTGAAAATACGTTTATCGCAGTATCATATAAAATACAAAACAATTATAATGAATGGACTTATAATCTAATTAAATAAAAATCTGATAATAAATAAAATCATTTTCATTGCAGTATATCTGAGCCTTTATTACTATTCCATAGCCGTAGCCATCATTTGAGTTGTATTTGTTGTCTCTCTATGTTTTGTGTTTATATTCAATTTAAACCAAAAATATATGATTTGATGAGAGATTGCTTTTCTCGTCTATTGAGTCCATAACACAGGACTTGGATTCCGATTATGAAGACTATGCGTGT
>CAJPVJ010001077.1:0-18214 GCA_905397405.1 Oppiella nova
TTATACTGTACGTTATATTTTGTAATGATATTACTGTAAATATACCAGTATACTTGTACACTATATTAAGTGAATTTATTATTAAAATACGTTTTTTAAGTGTTAACAATATCTATTTATCTATTTATATAATATTAGCAACTTATAGAATAAAAGGCTATCATTTCATTAATGGTTATAATCACTATTAACCCACTTATAACTGTATTGTAATTTTATCATAGTATCACTGTGGTTATATAATAAATATTCAATTTTTATACTGTACTGTCATGTGTGCATATTGTTTTAATTAATTAATACAGAATTTAGGTTATTAAATATTAACACAAAATACAATAGTCACTTTAAATGATTTATGAAATTATTATAGAAAAACATACAGTTATATTATTATAGTACTGTATTAAAGAATATGTTGATACCGTTTATTGTTAAATTAAACTATTTTTACAATGATTTAATTTATTTTAAAGGAAATTTATTGTAATTATAATTAGAATCGTTTAGTATTTTATTTGATTACAGAAAATTATTTTAGGAACTTGTTAAATTTTTAATTCTGTCACTATAATCGTGAGTCTTAACGGAAGTTCAAAATGTGATACAGTATACCGGTATAAATTTACTTGTTATACAGTACTGTAATTTGAAAATAACTGTATCACAAAAATAATTTTAATATTTTTATTTTGATTGTTATAAAGAATAAAGAATTTTCTGTCTTAAGGATAGTTTTACGGTATAATGTATATTATGTTCATTGGTATGTATGGAGTCCATACTATGGACATCTAAATAAGTATCGATACGATTATAGTAAATAATATACCACATATTGAGATTATGAATGACCAAAGTTTATTTAGGCTTATGGATCATTAGATGTTTAGGAATATTTGTATCGTGTAATTTAATTACTGTAATATAGCAGCAAAATAAAACTAGTTTTATCTGACACTAAAAGTACAGTATTACCGGTATATACCGTATTATACGATTTTTAAGTCAAACAACAAAGTTGATGATTTTGATGATATTTTAATCTATATCTATAAATAGATAATTTATAAAATTATGATTTTTATGAGAATACACTGTAATATTATTTTTAGATCTATTTTATTACGGTAATACACAATAATTGTAATGTAATTATAATAGACGAATAGTCTATAAGATGGCTAAGTTTAGATTGGTTTGTAGTCAAGTAAAATAAAAGTTTAAGAAATTATTCTATAGTTACAAAAGTTGTAAATTTTTGTGAAAGATTCTGAAGCAATATACAGTACAATAATTGGTATTCTGTAAAGTGTATAATATATTTATTTATTATTAAGTTTTATATAAAGATCTTTTAAGTAAATAATTAGTGATATACAGTATTTGTATATAAAACATTTAATAAATAATTATTATTTAGTCTTTAAAAAATTACAGTTAACACTGCTATTAACGTTAGTTCAATGAATGTTATATAAAAATCTAGATTTTAATTCAATAAACCGGTAAAAAAGTTAAAGTATTAATAATCTGTCGAATGAGTGCTGAAATATAATATGAATTTTTAATTGTCTATAACTTTACTTATTTTAATCAAAAGTGTGTCTCATTTGGGAATTGACAGAGACTTAGCGAACAGTGCGGCCATCGCTTGGTTTTTATCTCCATTAAACTTCTGGAGCTCTTCTATAACTTGATTTCTAGTGAATCCCAAAGCCATCAATTCTTTGATATCCTTTTCCGGAAAGTTTGTACTCTTACTACTCGTAGTGGGCTCTGGAAGTGATATGTGTTCACATCAATAGTTAATAAATAGTACGGTATTAATGAAAGCAAATCAATAAATACGTGAGTCATTGATGGATCGTCTGATGGCTTCGTCTAAATCGGATTCGCTCTCATTGTCTGCCGAAGACATGGCCCTATGTTTGGCAAACTCTGGCAATTCGTTTTCGTTCAGAAATGGTGTTTCCGTTCCAGTGGTGCCAATGAGGAGGACATTGCGTTTGAGATCAATAGCGCACTGGTGTCTCTTAAGCATATCGAGTCCCAACAGCATATCCATGGGCTGGTCCTCCAGTATTGTGAAACTGGAGGCCAAGTAGTCGTTGGCGATCTGAATCTGAACCAAATGGATGCGACCCATAATGCGTTGAGTTCCCACTCCTTTGGCAATACCAGACCATCGCTGGTCTATAAGACGTGTGATATTACACCTCTCGGCACAGGCTTTGCTCATAATTGTCGACTGAGCGCCGGAATCAACGAACGCTTTGATGGGAAAGCCGTTCACTTTGCAGTCGATGTAAAGCATCAAAACCTGACCAAAGCTTTCGGGCAAATACTCCATCGCTGTCTCCATATTGCTGTCGATCTGCTGTTGTCTGATCTCATCGGCGATCATCCGCTGGGCCTCCGAGTCGAAGGGATCCGCTAAAAGCATTCTTATGCGACGCCTCTCCTCCTCCGAGCGATTCCTCTGTTGCTGTTCCAGAACTTTAGTGAACTGTTCGAGACCTGCCTCCAGAGCCTCAGCCAACTGTGGATTATTCACTTTGAGATGAGCGATCTGTTCCGGGTTTGAGAGCAAAGTCTCGCGGATTTGTTGCGGAGAAGAACCGCTCGAATTGGAGCGCTGTGTCGATGACCCGCTCATCGATGGTATGGATATTGAGCTGAAATCTGGAAGGATTGGTGTCTGCGAGGGGTTACCACCGGTTTGCATGAGTCGGCCTTCGGTTCCCATAATCTTCTGAATTAGAAGAATGTCTCCGTCTTTGATATTATAGCTCTTGAGGTCGTGTTTGTCTTCGAGCAGTGGTTTGCGCCGTTTGTATTGGTGGTAAACGAACCTTCACTAAGGGCTGAGCTTAAGTGTGTTTCGGAAGTCTAAGAGCTGAAGGTACAGAAGCCTGTGAAGGTCTGACTTGTGGTCTAGTCAGTAGCAACACTAGGTCAGCTTCATTGCAAACAATCAGTGCTTGTCTTCAGATCACTTCAAATCACTTCAACGATTCAAACCTTTGTTTCGAAAACTTTTCGTATAATTATAGCACAAAAACACACAAAAAGTTATTTTTTTCCTCAAATCAGACACTCTTTGCACGATTTGGACGACTATTTCGACAACACTTTTGTTCACTCATTCTAAGTCTGTCTGTCTATCTGTCTGTCCGTCCATTTAGTACGACATCCCTGTGTATGGGGGCAGAGGAGGGCAGGCAATGACCCCTCAAGACATGCATTCAATTATATTAATTAAACATTATATGCCAATCAGTGCTTAATTACCGACCACTGACTGCACCGGTATTCGTGGGCATACAGTGTCTATGACGGACGTATGCTCACAGTATAATGGGTTCATTGAACACAAGCACCGGTTGATGAGCACCCCTTCACCCCCTATACCCCTCCCCAGCCCTTCATAGATGTCTGTAATGTTACGCAATACTAGTGTTTGTGTCGATCATCGCATCATTAAATGTCTCAAAAATGTCTAAAAATAGAAATGTTTTGCAAAAATGAAAACAATATTTGTTTGGATTTTAAATCCATTTAAACCACAAAACGAGTGATTATTTGCTGAGATAATTGTCAACTCAATTGAAGCTCAAGTGGGATCTGATCGAGTGATTGCTGGTTGAGTTGTCCACAATGAGAGGCATGCGGTCGGTGTCAGTGTCTGTGTTCCGCACCACCGATAGTCTCCTACACGAGTCGTTCTTCAAGTCTTCGGTTTCCATAAAATCCATGATTTCTATGACTCTATCGAAGACCAAAGTATTGCTGAGAGTCCTCCTGAGCCGCACATCTGGTCATTACGCCAACAGTTGGCAATCGGTCTCATCTGATCTCAAGACTCGCATTATTTCGCAAACAACAGACTCACCACTGAAACAGACCTCGAGTTTGAATAAACTCGTCAATCGTTTACTCAATGGACACAAGGTTTTGATCAATCGATATGTCTTGAAGTCGATTGAGGGTAAAGTGAACGCAAAGGCTATCATCGGAAGCAGTGGTCTGTCGTTGGGTTTTGTAGGCGTTTGTGTCAAACACAACGGACCGACACTTATGACAGAAACCGATGAAATGGAAACCAATTGTCAGGAAATCCGAAATATCTTCCATTCGTACCGACAGTCGGAGTTCGAGTCCAATGTATTGCAGACACAAGACTTGTCTTTGGATAACATCGAGTTTGGGTCGTGTATTGCGAAGGGATGTAATGGAGTCGTCTATTCGGCTCGACTCAAGAGTGGATACGATTTCACCAAAGACTGGTTGGCCATCAAAATGTTGTTCAACTTCGAGGCCGAGTCTAATGCCACAGATGTGTGGAATGCATTGAATAAGGAATGCATTCCATTCACAGGAGATTTTATGCCAAACGCAGACAACCCGATGACTAGACGTCACAAATTGGTTCCGCACCCAAACATTGTCCACATTTTGGGCGTATTCGTGGACAGAACGCCTCAACTGGAGGGCGCCCTTCACTTATATCCCGACGCTTTGCCCATAAGAATGGGTGGATATGCGAGAAATATGACTCTATTTATCGTAGAGAAACGATACGATATGTCTCTAAAGCAATACCTGTCCGCACATGAAGTACCGTCACAGACATCGCTCGTAATGTTGACACAGCTATTGGAAGGCATTTCCTTTTTAACCAAATCCCAGATCACTCACAGAGACCTTAAAACCGATAATATTTTACTTACTTTTGGCAACGACTCCGACACCCCATGGCTTGTGATTACAGATTTTGGGTTTTCTCTCACATCACTGAGCCTTCCCTTCCCGTGCGATGAGGTCTGTCGCGGAGGCAATCGCGCACTGATGGCACCCGAGATAATCGGCGCTCAAAGCGGCCCTTTTGCGCGACTCGACTACTCGAGTTCAGACCTTTGGGCTGTCGGTGCCATCGCTTATGAATTATTCAATGGATTAAATCCTTTCTATCCATATCCTGAACGACAACAATGTCTGCAAAGTATTTCATATAAAGAGTCAGAACTCCCGGAACCGCCTAAAGATATNCGGCAAACATAACCACCATTTGCTTGGAAGTGATTCCCGACTCGAATTCACACAAAGCCTTCAGATTCTCGACTTCCATGTCTTCGGACACTTCCAGACTGAACACCAGATCAGTCATCGTTGTGATCGTCAGCTTCATCGCAAACAATCAGTGCTTGTCTTCAGATCACTTCAAATCACTTCAACTCTTCAAACCTTTGTTTCCAAAACTTTTCGTTTATTTATAGCACAAAAACACACAAAAAGTTATTTTTTTCCTCAAATCAGACACTCTTTGCACGATTTGGACGACTATTTCGACAACACTTTTGTTCACTCATTCTGAGTCTGTCTGTCTATCTGTCTGTCCGTCCATTTAGTACGACATCCCTGTTATGGGGGCAGAGGAGGGCAGGCAATGACCCCTCAAGACATGCATTCAATTGTATTAATTAAACATTATATGCCAGTCTGTCCTTAATTACCGACCACTGACTGCACCGGTATTCGTGGACATACAGTGTCTATGACGGACGTGTGCTCAGAGTATAATGGGTTCATTGAACACAAGCACCGGTTGATGAGCACCCCTTCACCCCCTATACCCCTCCCCAGCCCTTCATAGATGTCTGTAATGTTACGCAATACTAGTGTTTGTGTCGACCATCGCATCAATAAATGTCTCAAAAATGTCTAAAAATAGAAATGTTTTGCAAAAATGAAAACAATATTTGTTTGGATTTGAAATCCATTTAAACCACAAAACGAGTGATTATTTGGTGAGATAATTGTGAACTGAATTGAAGCTCAAGTGGGATCTGATTGAGTGATTCCTTGTCCACAATGAGAGGCATGCGGTCGGTGTCAGTGTCTGTGTTCCGCACCACCGATGGTCTCCTACACGAGTCGTTCTTCAAGTCTTCGGTTTCCATAAAATCCATGATTTCTATGACTCTATCGAAGACCAAAGTATTGCTGAGAGTCCTCCTGAGCCGCACATCCGGTCATTACGCCAACAGTTGGCAATCGGTCTCATCTGATCTCAAGACTCGCATTATTTCGCAAACAACAGACTCACCACTGAAACAGACCTCGAGTTTGAATAAACTCGTCAATCGCTTACTCAATGGACACAAGGTTTTGATCAATCGGTATGTCTTGAAGTCGATTGAGGGTAAAGTGAACGCAAAGGCTATCATCGGAAGCAGTGGTCTGTCGTTGGGTTTTGTGGGCGTTTGTGTCAAACACAACGGACCGACACTTATGACAGAAACCGATGAAATGGAAACCAATTGTCAGGAAATCAGAAATATCTTCCATTCGTACCGACAGTCGGAGTTCGAGTCCAATGTATTGCAGACACAAGACTTGTCTTTGGATAACATCGAGTTTGGGTCGTGTATTGCGAAGGGATGTAATGGAGTCGTCTATTCGGCTCGACTCAAGAGTGGATACGATTTCACCAAAGACTGGTTGGCCATCAAAATGTTGTTCAACTTCGAGGCCGAGTCTAATGCCACGGATGTGTGGAATGCATTGAATAAGGAATGCATTCCATTCACAGGAGATTTTATGCCAAACGCAGACAACCCGATGACTAGACGTCACAAATTGGTTCCGCACCCAAACATTGTCCACATTTTGGGTGTATTCGTGGACAGAACGCCTCAACTGGAGGGCGCCCTTCACTTATATCCCGACGCTTTGCCCATAAGAATGGGTGGATATGCGAGAAATATGACTCTATTTATCGTAGAGAAACGATACGATATGTCTCTCAAGCAATACCTGTCCGCACGTCAAGTACCGTCGCAGACATCGCTCGTAATGTTGACACAGCTATTGGAAGGCATTTCCTTTTTAACCAAATCCCAGATCACTCACAGAGACCTTAAAACCGATAATATTTTACTTACTTTTGGCAACGACTCCGACACCCCATGGCTTGTGATTACAGATTTTGGGTTTTCTCTCACATCACTGAGCCTTCCCTTCCCGTGCGATGAGGTCTGTCGCGGAGGCAATCGCGCACTGATGGCACCCGAGATAATCGGCGCTCAAAGCGGCCCTTTTGCGCGACTCGACTACTCGAGTTCAGACCTTTGGGCTGTCGGTGCCATCGCTTATGAATTATTCAATGGATTAAATCCTTTCTATCCATATCCTGAACGACAACAATGTCTGCAAAGTATTTCATATAAAGAGTCAGAACTCCCGGAACCGCCTAAAGATATGCCGCCACTGATTAGAGCGCTTGTTCTCTCTTTTCTGTCCCGAAACCCAAATAAAGTATACTTTTTTTTAATCAATTACAATTTAGTTAATTAATTGTTTTTTCTTTATAGAGAACTCAGGCGATGACTGCAGTGAATGTGTGTCACATCTGTCTCAATATGAGTCCTCCTCTTATCCACAAACTCTTCACAGTCAAGAGTAACCTCCAGAGGAATAAACTGGTGTTTCATTGGATTAAAACCCTTTCAATGACAACACTATCAAAGAGAAGAACTCAATTTGATTCGCAAATGTTGTCAGACATTGAATTCAAATTACGAGTTCTCTTCTTATGTCAGGTGAAGATCCAACACATGAACAGCGCTCTCGACTTCATTTCAGACGTTCTCGACTCTAATCTTTAGTTTAATAGATGTTGAGTTCAATTATAAATACTTTACTTCTTTGTTAAACTAAACTATATTTTATTATTATATAAATATAAATAATTAGTATATTTGTAAACTTATCAGAGTTTAATGTTTAGAGTACATTAATGTTTGCAAAATTGATTGTATTAATAAATTCTAAATGACTTACTAATTGACAAAAAATTTAAAATCAAAATAATAATTAGTTTTAATATAAGTTTCATCATTGGTTAGGATCTGAGTGATTGTCGTCATCAGGAGGTGGTTGTGCTAAAGTGGCCGTTATTCTCGCGGTCTTCCACTTCTGAATCTCTTCCTTCAGTTCAGTGGCTATAGAGTTGAGACATTATTATCGTAAATATGATCAATTGAATCAGAAGTCATATTGTGTGCAAACCTGGTTTAAGCATATCTTCAGTCAGAAACTGTCTGTTAAAGGGATCTGTACTCGCGTTCAACAACTATAACAAAAGTTTCAAATAAGTCTAAACTTATAGACAAATGGTTACGGTATAACGACTCACATGTCTGACAATTATACTGCGATCCATAATGTGTCCACTTGTGGGCAAAATGACCGGATCCTCCATCAACGTGTCCATCACCGGGTCTTTGTATTCATTGGGGACTTCACTCCAGTCTTCACTTTCGTATTTCCTATTATTCTCAAGAATTTGTTCCACATTTTGTGTCAAATGTCTGAATGAATCGATTTTATGTTGACTTTTGTTCAAAGAGCGCTCCATTCGTTTGGCCGCGTCTTCGAACAAATCCTTTTTATAGGAGCGTTCGTCCGATGCTATGGCCTAACAGTGCACTCATCTCATTAACACACAGTTTGCACTACACATGATTGCATGGATGCATACCTGAGCGAATTGATCACAATTGAGGTGAATGTAGATGTCTGTCAACTGATTGAGCAGATGTTTGGGATCCCAACCATACTTCTCAGGATTGGCTACTTTCAAGGCATTGCATTTGGGTCCACACAGTTGCTGCAGATTCGAGTTCAACATCGCTGCCAAACGATCCACTAATTCCTGTCATAATAAGAGCACAATTAGTGACAATCACGTGAGACACTCACTTGAAGGACCAACGGGTTTCATGAAAGGGTCCCGAATAGATTCGGTCAAGTAGTGCAACATCTCCACAGTCTCGTTGGCCAGAGTCAGGTATGAACGGCACTGGCGCTCGTCATTAGCCAGTAATCGTTGTCGTGAGACCTGATGCTCGCGCGGCTGCTTCTCGAAGGTTGTCCTGTCTTTCATCTCCTCCTGAACCTCATGAATACGTTTCAGACTCTGAAGACTCTCGTCCAACAGATAAGTCGTGTCATTCATCAACATATTTACGAAGCGAATGAATTGTTTGCCACAATTGGACTCTTCGATGATTGCCATCTTATGGATAGCATTAGTCCAGAGATACTTGAATATAATGCTTATGTGATATCGTATGGAGAACTTGTCATAGAATTCACTGGAGGCTCCGGTAGACTCAATGTCGGTGTAGAACTTCATGAGAGAACGCGCCAAATGGACCTCAGCTAATGAATGGGAGAGCACCTGGACGTAGAACTCTTGGGTATAGTTATGCAGTATAGGACTCGACACAAACATCACTTCAATGAACTTTGCGGTCAAATAGGGATTACTGATGTATTGCGGCGAACATATCATAACATTGATGAATACAATCAAATCCTGAGAGTTGACGGCATCGTAGTTGCCATTAGTTGGGTCCAGAATTTGTGGACAGTATTGGATGACAAACAATAAGAACTCGGCGATGTCTTCGATATACCACTCGGGATATGAGGCAAAGATTTGAGGAACCTTTTGAGGCAGTGGTAGATCAATGGTCGAGTGGTTCTCACAGTTGATTGACTTCAGTAAAAGACCAATGAATTGGTTATAAAAGGCGAGACTCCGTCCGAGAAGGCGTTCATCAATGAGTCCGCATTCGGCGCATGTCTTAGCCTTCTCGAGTTTGGTCACCTGTTCCTTAACTCTTCGGATCCTATTGGCGTGATTTGGGGGCAGGACTGGCAGTTGAGAAGTGCTTGCAGTGAGTTCTTGGGCATATCGGCTCAGATCACGAATGGCTCGAATTCTTCGAATGTATTTCCTTTGACACGGGATTACACTTATGTGATGGCAGTGAAGGGTTAAGAAGAAGCAGTGAGAGTTGAACTGCACGTCTGACCAGTTGTGCCCTCCATTCGAGTTCAGTCCTGACAACCATTCGTCCGCTTCCGTTGACGTGAACTTAATTCGCGACTCATCTTTGCGAAGGGGAACCAAACTGTTCGGATGGAACTGATATAAGGCATCGATTTTCTCGCGTTTTATTTTCACTGAAAGCAACTGAAGAACGGATAATAAATTGAATAGAAATCCGTCGCCAGAAACCAGTCGTTCATCGGATTGCAATTGCGAGCGCTCTTTATTCCGGCGCAAGGCTTCGCTTATGAACTTCAGAGTACTTTCACGACTACTGGTGTTAACCAACAGTGAGTGAAATGTTTGAAACAAAACATCTTTCCTAATGCACTCTAATTGGTACTGCAGTTCACTAATGGTTTGTTTCGTGTTATCGACACCAGTCTTAGGACTTGAGAAGAACTTGTCGACCACTCGGATCTACAATCATATTCAAAGCAATTAAAATCAAGCATTTATTGATTCAATTAAATAATGTCTTTCAATACTAACATCGTCTTCAGCGAAGACCGAAAGTCGCAAAAATGGAGCCAAATATGAGAATCTGGAAAATTCTTTGCCGATGGCATCACTCAGAGGTTCTGGCGACCAGTTGTTTAGTTCAGTCATCTGTTAGTAAATGTTTATTTGTATTACAAAACAGTGTTAACGAAAGCAAATGTATGTTTTGACGCACCAATTGGCAAACGGGACGAATAGCTTTGCCGTTAACAGTGATTTGAGTCAATTGTAATAAGGCCTCGAGTGGCGGCTTATAAGTCGAGTCTTTGGCTAAACTGCAAGTATTTTGCATTTCTTGCCATAAATGTTGTAAAAGAGGTGTAAAAATTGCTTTAAAAGTTGTAGAGTTTGTCGTATAAGTACTGCAAACGAGTGCAGACAAGAACTCTGTCGGCAACGACTGGTTTAATAAAAATTGAGCCAAAATTGAATTATATGTTTGAGGGGTCGGGTGTACTGTCAATGAGTTTGTAAACAATAGAGTCGAGAATTGTATGCATTGAGACTTAACGCTCGTCAAGAGTTCAGCTAAAGAGGGATCACCGGAATGGACGGTCTTCTCCTCAGCCAATGCGCGGACAAAACAGTCCAATAGATATGAGAGGACGAGCCATGACTTGTCATTTGTTTTATATAGTCTGCCATTTGTTGACTCATTGTTATCACTGATGAAACCGTTTTGAGTATAACTTTTCTTAGCTTTTAAACTGTTATATACTTTTAGTGCGCTTTCATAATCACAACTATTCATGATTTGATTAATGGTTTCCATTAAAACAATTTGAAATAAATCATCAAAATTTGTTTCGTCGACCGTTTCAGTCAACTCTAAGACAAACATTTCATTTGTGGTCAGACTTTGTCGCCATTTCACAGATAATATTCGCGAAATCATTGTTAGCTTTAATGCATCCAAAGAAGGAGTTTCTGTGACTGAATGAGCGCTTATAACGTGAGCAGTGGTGACATCAATGGTGTCGTTGCGGTCGAGCGGCCGCTTTAGTGACTCTCTCTTCTCGTTTTCATCCATTTGTATGCAATTTATCTTCATTTCCTCGCATTCCATGTCCACATCCATCGACTTAGAGATCTTAGGTTCTGATATCAAGTCATTCTTTTCGACATTGTTTTCGATATCTTTTAATGGATTGGCCGGCATTTTGTTGATAATCGACTCATTGTCCGCACAGCTATCCAATGGATTGCCGCCATCACTACACTTCATATCCTTAGGCATGTCTGAGCCGTCCATACAATGATTGCCAGCAATGTCTTCATTCTCATTGCTAACAGATATCTGTTGTGGAGTTAAGGGGTTTTGGGATCTATTAGTAGGCTGTGAGCCGTCGAGTCGGGCCAACCGTTTGCGTCTCAACTGTTGGTTAAGTAATTGACAACAAATTAACACTTCATTCAAACACTTCCAGTCATTCATCTTCAGTACAGTGAATGACTGAACAATCAATTCATGGAAATTAAGTTCAATGAAAATCAAATCAATGTGTGATTACTGTTACCTCTTCGGGCGACAACTCGTTTTGATTCACTTCATCGTTCATCTCATCCTTTAAAAGACAATTCAAATCACTTAATAGTCATCTCAAGTGAAGTCACAATCAAATCAATTATTAAAACGCATCAAAAGTGTTAAACAAAAGCCAACCATAAGTGGAGTGACTGTTGAGTCAAATGTTGATCAAAGACTTACCTTCGATGCCATCACAGGACTGACCACTGATTCCGATGCAATCAACCGACCGACCGATCACTCGACCAATGGTTCAATGGATTGTGGATTCAATGCAATGATTGCGTGCTTTGATAGCAAACCACTCTTTCTATGACTTCTTTGACAACAATTATGAATACAATCGCACAGAACGTGACGAAGCATTTCAATTGAGACATCAATTACAACAACAACTCATTCACTGACAGTCTCTCAACTCATGGACACTCCCATTGGGCACTCATTTGGGGGTCAATTCATACACAACACGTCGTCTATGGATGAGTGAAAGCAAACAATTCACAGCTTTTTTGAGTTAAATGTCAGATCAGCTGATCGTCACTCAAATAGTGAGCGCTCTCTCCCTGTCCTCCCTGTGCTCTCTCTGAGCATTGGATTCGCCACAGCGTTGAACAGTGAATGCGTGGACGAGTGAGTGAGTGGTAGGTCTGATCGGGTGATGAGATGACAGAGGAGTGGAGTGTCTGTGAGACCAGATATGTGCCACTCATTGAGCGCATTATCCGAAGACAGCGCTCGTCAAGCGCTCCCTTCTTCTCGTTTGAGTTCTTTCCTCCGAAGACCAAAGAGGCGGCCATTAATCTGATCTCACGATTGGATCGCTTCAGACAATCGGATCCCCTGTTCTGTGATATCACATGGCATTCGGCGGGTAATCCGGGCTCTGATTGCGAGACATCGAGTATAACCATCGCTGGCGTTGCCCTCAATTACTGTGGATTAGAGACTATGCTTCACATCACTTGTGTTGGTCTCACTCGCAATGAACTGACGAACCATTTAGAGAGGGCTAAGACTCTTGGAATCCGTAATATTCTTGCCCTCAGAGGAGACCAAACGTATGGAGAGACAACTGGAGGAGAGTTTCGGTTTGCGTCTGATTTGGTGCGATATATCCGTCAAGAATACGGCAATTACTTCACTATAGCAGTGGCCGGTTATCCCGGTTCTCATCCCGAGTCTGAATCTCAAGAAATGGATCTCAAGTACCTGAAGGAGAAGGTGGACGCCGGCGCGGACTTCATAATCACTCAACTCTTCTTTAAGGCCCAAGTATTCATAGATTTCGTACAAAAGTGTCGGCGCATAGGAATAGGAGTTCCAGTATTGGCCGGAATTATGCCGATCCAGAGCTATGACTCACTCGAAAAGATAGTGAAGCTCTCGAAGTTAGACATTCCGGACGCCATTGTATCGGATTTAAATGCCATCCGAAACAATGACGAAGCCGTCAGAAACTATGGCATCGATTGGACGGTCAGTCTGTGCCGACAAATAATAGCGGCGAATGTGACGCCTGGCCTTCACTTTTATACGTTGAACAGAGAACTCGCGACCACTTCTATACTCAAACAATTGGGTCTTTGGACCAAATGCATGAAACCGTTGCCATGGCTTCCGGCGGCCAATCATAAGAGATGTGCCGAAGATGTGAGACCTATATTCTGGTCCGTCAGACCTAAAAGTTATGTCTATCGCACACAAACTTGGGATGAATTCCCAAACGGGCGGTGGGGTCGCGGAGATTCCCCCGCTTTCACTGATCTCAAGGATTACTACCTCTTTCTGGAGGCAAAGAAAAGTAGAAACGATTTGTTGGAAATGTGGGGAAAAGAACTGAATTGCGAGGAAGACGTTTGGCATGTCTTCTACTGCTATGTCTCCAGAAGTGCAAACAAATGCAATCAAAGCGTATCAATAATTCCGTGGAATATGGAAGAACTTCGACCAGAAACTGATCTCATTGTCCAACAATTGGCACAATTGAACAAAAGAGGAATTTTGACCATTAATTCACAGCCAAATGTCAATGGAGTGCCCTCTGACCACCCCATCCATGGTTGGGGCGCTCCCAACGGATATATTTACCAAAAGGTATTTTATTTGGATTCGGTATTAATATAGATGACAGTAATGTCTAAAAACAGTACCGGTATAATGAGAATGTCTTTCCCCTCTATTCAGGCGTATCTCGAGTTCTTCACTCCAAAAGAGAATATTAATGCCTTAAAAGAAGCGCTTAAAGCCTACCCTTTGGTTAACTATCAAATAGTGGACAATTCGGTAATCATTTAGTTTAATGGTTTAGTTTCAAATCATTTTAAAGTTACTGTTATATTATGCAAATGTAGGGCAAACATGATTTCACAAATTCTCAGTCGAAAACACCGATAGCTGTGACGTGGGGTGTATTTCCCGGCAAAGAGATAATTCAGGTATGAATTGATTGCATTTGCAATAGCAATGAAGGAGTGTATGTAATGTTGTGGTTGTGCTCTATAGCCAACAGTCGTGGACCCGATTTCGTTCAAAATATGGAAAGACGAGGCATTCGGGCTATGGATTCAAAAGTGGGCGCAACTTTACGATGAAAAGAGTGGATCTCACGCTTTACTCCACTATATTCACGATAACTATTATTTAGTCAATTTAGTGGACAATGACTTTCCCAAAGAGTGCTGTTTATGGCAACTCCTCGAAGATATGTTTGCCATTAGACACCAAAATGACATCAATACTAGTCTTTAATTTTGATACTTTTTACACTTTTAATGAAACTATTTTAAAAGCAATCATTTCTAATGATTTTTACAAATATTTGAAATAAAATACAAACGATTTGAATGAATAAAATAATCATTAAAAATAAGAAATATAAGGAAAGCATTGATGAGTTGGTTGTGAAGCACCGCCGCCTCTGTTAGTACTGAAGACTTCTTTGAGTCTGAATGTCGTCCAGAATATGTCTCAGTTCCTCGTCTTGAAAGCGGCCCTAAAGTGAAGCAATGGATGAGTGAGTGATGGGATGGGAAGGGATGGTGTCATACCTCGAGACTGGGAATGAGAGCCTTGGCCTCATCGGGCGTTTCGGGGCAAAGGTTAGCCAACTGAGACAACTCATACTTATGGAGCTTCTTCTGCGTCAACAGACTCCTCACGGCTGCGATGGTCTCGCGATTCTTATAGCGACTGAATCGCTGACAATAGGACAGCGTCTTCATAAACACCTCCGACAGCTCCTGTTCCTCCTCTGCCGACTCGTTCTGTGCCTTCCGGTGCTCTAACAACATGTCCACCTCTGAGATCAGTAGTGTCTCCGCCTTCTCAAACTCTTTGGGGAACTGCAGTTCAGTCGCGTCCTCTTCGGTCTGATCGTTGGTCTGATTCAAAGACATCTTCAGTCACACAATCACTCAAACAATAGTCAAACGATAATTTGTCGTCAAATCAGTATAAGACGTATGGCTGTGGAGGGGAGGGATCAGTCATACACTCACTTACTCGTGGTTTTTGTGTTGCATTTCACTCGTGGTTTGATTCGTCAATTTGTGATGTCTTTTGTGAACGACTCATACAATGAGTGATGGCCTCAAAGATGTGTGTAATTTATGAATGAAAGCAACGATTGTTTTGTAAACATTCACTCAATTCACTGTCAAATGGTTACTGTTTTGACAAATGAATGGTTAGTTTAACCACAAAATCATGTGTTGTTTGAAGACATCAAACGTTTTGTTAATAATATATAATTCAATGAAAATAATATGAAATTTCATGTGAAAAGGGTTTTAGCGGTCATTAGTTTTGCATTGATTTGTATAATCACTTGGAATTCAATCTCAAGACTCACTCCTCATCTGAAGTCTGTGTCCACACAATCAGACACTGGAAGTATTGCATCGAAACTGATCTCTAAATCTGACCAAAGAGTGAGTCCCAAGAAATACCAACCAATCGATTGTCTCATTAACGAAGAGTTTGAGATCCAATGCCTCCGGAGTGCGACCGAAGACTCGGTTTATATTCCGTTTGCTTTTCTTCACAAGTATTTCGAAATAAACGGCAAAATCGTGGACTCGAAGGACGGACAGCAGGTGTTTGAATGGAGTCACAGCTACTCGAGAGTGTATTTCCCGAAACACACGTATCATGAAAACGAGGCCTTCCTCTGGTTCGACAACTATAACGTCGAAGTGAGAGATCGGGTCCGATGTGTGTCTGCCATCACCGGAGTTCCCATTTCCAGCCAATGGCAGTCCAGTGGCCACTCCTATGCCATACAAATAGCACAGTTTGGTTTGAGTCACTTCTCTAAGCACTTGTCTGCCGGCAAACCACGAGTCGTTGCACTCGATTCCGGAGATACTCTGAACCGACGGACAGCCACTTATGTGGTTCCAGAAGACGCTGTCTTAAAGCGAATTGAATCCGACGACAGACCGCAACATAAGGTTATATCAGTCGACGGATTGAATATAATTATGAATATTAAACGAAAATCAGTCAATGATTTGACTCTCAGTTTTGATGTCAAACCTTTGGCCAACTTTTCGCTGACAGCTGTTCTTAAAGCTTATTCCAGCAGTTCTTCCAAAGAATTTTCAATTGTTTACACGACATCTGAGTTAGACATTTGGATCTCAAACAATGAGATAATCTATGGAATGGGAACTCAACAGAAATGGAAGTCATTGACGAGAGATCTTGGAGTTGATCTCCAGAAAGGTCTGAATATCAAAGAGAAGAAATTGGGGGCTAAGGCACGGAATATGCAGTTAATTCGGTTGGAAATGAATGGAAAGGCATTATTGGCTAACATTAGACTCCAATCATCAGCACATGAGACATATGCGAAGACAGCCGGCGATTGGTTTGTTGCCAATCAGGAGTCCAACGGAGGCTTCAGTATTAATGTGAACAGAAAGTTATCTAACGGTGCGCTACAACTGAAAAGTGGTTGGTATTCAGCTATGGCACAGGGACAGGCCATCTCCCTTCTCATACGACTCTATACGCATACACGTAACCACAAGTACTTGATTTGTGCCAAAAATGCATTAAATTTGTTTGATATCGACTCTAAAGACAATGGCATTCGGACTAAATTTATGGATAAATATGTTTGGTTTGAAGAATACCCGACAACTCCGAGTACTTATGTATTGAATGGTTTCATATACTCGTTGTTCGGTTTGTACGACCTGTCAGTCAGTGGTAATGATAGCTATTGCGTGAAAGCCGGTCTACTCTATAGACAAGGCGTCGAGTCATTGGAGCAAATGTTACCACTGTTTGACTCGGGTTCGGGTTCTTTGTATGATTTACGGCATTTAGGTTTGGGTAGTGCACCGAATAGGGCGCGTTGGGACTACCACTCCACTCATATCAATCAACTCCTCTTTCTGAACACTATTGAAAATAAACTCATTTTCCAAACCACTGCCAAACGATGGATCTCTTATATGAAAGGATATAGAGCTCCACATAATTAACGAATTATTAACTATTACTGTAAAGTACTTAACATGTGATGAGTCCATTCACTTCTTTGAGACCCGCTTATTATATGGACACAACAGTACGGAATACCCCACTCTATAAGCAATGCTTAGTAATCATCCCTTCCTTTAAATTGGTTCACTTGTATGGGAGTACCAAATACTCAAATAATAAGCAGGTTTTCAGGTAATTGAGTGCAAAAGTGATGGCAATATTAACACTGGTCTTAGTCTAACATATAGTGAATTAAATAAATATTATTGTAATTTAATTAAGATTTCCAAAATCTATTGTAAATATATCCCTTTAATACAGTACTTAACAAATCAGTATTTCTTTTAAATGACACAATCACTGTATTTATAGATTTTATATCCAAATATTTATAAATAAAGTTTATTACAAATATTATCTTAACGCTTATTTCATTATAAAAATAACAAAATTATAAAAGTTGCTAGATATCTTTATTATAAAATGTCTGCTAAACTATAACTTGGAATAAAATTCGAGATTTTAGCCAACATTAGAGATTAAATTGCAATGAAGTTTTGCTGTATCATATACGCTTAAATTTACATGTTCATAATTGATTAAACTACTTTATGTAGATTAATTTATATTAATAATTTTTATGATACTATAAATTTTTTAAAAATTTATCAATATGAAAACCACTATAAATTAATAGATTTGAGAAAATTCCAAAATTCATTAAAAATATGTCCTGTTTTAATCTATGAGAATCCACTATAGATATTTGCAGTTAATTATAATTT
>CAJPVJ010001078.1:0-18201 GCA_905397405.1 Oppiella nova
AAATAATCAAATTGAACTGATTTCTAGTACTAAAGCATCACTTCTATGTGTCTATCATTGATAACGAGTACTCTCATAGAAGTGGACTATTGGGCGCTTATGGCTATTTGCAGGTCTCCTCAGCAAACATTGTGTTAATTCACTGCCAAACCGGACACGTTATACACTCATGGCTTCTATCGGTTTACTCTTTGAGAAATCCTTTCGACAAAATACTGCAAATAACTAGAAATAGCTGTGAATCGAGTTATTCGGGTCTGAAATATATTTTGCTTTATTGTGAAGACGCCAATGAAGTGATCGCAAGAATAAACCGGAATAAAGAACTTGAAAATTATGCCAAATGTGTTTCACTACCTGAAGGCCTATCATTAGGTAATTCAAGTTTTTCAGTCAAAAGTATTAATCACTTCCGACACAAAATTGACCGAAATTTGCGAAAATCAAGTCATCATTATTTCAATGAAAATGTCAATACTTTTCGCATTAGGAATGCCAAAGAAATTCCCGAAATTATGCTCAACTGTTCCATCACTTCAACAAATGACTGGAAAACATCAACAAATGAGATAAATGTTGAAAATATTTATAGCGAACCCTTCGAGACAACCATTGAATCAGATATTTACGAAGAAATTGATAAAATTTATGAAGAAATTGCAAATCAAGATACGAAAGAAAACAAAAATTGACCGAAATTTGCGAAAATCAAGTCATCATTATTTCAATGAAAATGTCAATACTTTTCGCATTAGGAATGCCAAAGAAATTCCCGAAATTATGCTCAACTGTTCCATCACTTCAACAAATGAGATAAATGTTGAAAATATTTATAGCGAACCCTTCGAGACAACCATTGAATCAGATATTTACGAAGAAATTGATAAAATTTATGAAGAAATTGCAAATCAAGATACGAAAGAAAACATTAATTATTCAGATTTGTATACAAATAGCAAAAACAGTTTGATATACTCTGGGAACAAGAGAATTGGTTCACATGTTTCGATAGCCAAATATGATCTCAATTATAACATGGGAAAGGGTCGGGACGATAGACACACCGATTGCTGTGATATGTTTAGCCAAATAGTGAGACAAATGAATACATCATTACTTAATTCACGAATATTTTGGTTGAAATCTATGAATCGGTTGGAAGTGATGTCAGGACATGAATCAGATAACAGTTACTGTGAGATGAGACCCGTGTTGAGCACACCATCAATCAGTGGATGCGATAATCTATCAGTTCTTGAAGAATACGTTGAGATGAAATCGCTTTCAATCTGAACACTTAATTACTGCTTATGTTAAACAGTTTTCTTAATGCTATAAATTATAGTAAACAATAATTAATAAAATGTTAATAAATAGCTTTTATTAATACATTTGTCACGCAATCGAATTACATGTTTTGTATTTTGAGAGAAATATTACAATAAAATAGTGGATCTAAATGTTAAAAGTAATTTAATAATAGATTTTTGTATTCGCTTTGGTATTACATAAGACTTGTATTGAATGTGAACTTAAAGTTCCAAATATTTATAATTTATTGATTGATATAAATGTGTTATAAATGACTAGAAAGGACTGTTAGGACGTTCACACGCTCTCCTTTCTCTCACTCATCAGCTTTTCATTGAAAATCAATTTAAAATCAAAGTATTATTTAAATGAGTCAAACATTTAAAACAAAAAACACAGAATATTGGGAACAAAAATAATTAATTGAATTTGTATTGATCACTAAAACTAAATTTGTTTAGGGAATAGCATTCATATATTGTGCATTCATTTTGTTATTGCCGTATATTCTAACACAATATTAAGAATGAATTTCTATTGTACAGTATTACCTGTATATTGGATTCCTATATGAAATAATGTTAGATTTTTAACAATATATTAATTGTTAATATATTAGATGTTATCAAAACTCAATCACAATAATTGTTCATAAAATGACTCAAAATATATTGTAATTCAATTGAAAAGTAATTCTTATGAATCAAATTCGGTTACAATATTACAGCTATAAATTATAAGTATCTTATTAATACTTTAAATGAATAAAGCAATTAATAAAAACAACATATTAATTTTTGAACGTTTAAAAAATAATAAAAATAATAATTAATATCCTATTTATGAATTCTATCTAAATATTATGTCTTAATTATAAATAAATTAAAACCAATTAAAGTATTACAATTAAACTATAAAAGAGTAACTTTTAAAAAATTGTGTATTAAAGGCAAAACAGAGGTTAAAAAATTAATAAATCTTATTTTAAAAATTCGCTTAAATATATAGCAAAACGCAAATTGAAGGCAAATTCACACGAATTAGATTTTTGATACTTTTTTTCTTAGATATGAAAAGATATGTCGAGTATTTTAAAAGGATTTGCTTAACAGATCTATGGCTTGCATTTGAATGAATAGCTTGTAATTAAATAGTTGTATAGAATATCATAATAAATTAAGACATGTATGAAATTCAGGCCAGTTTTGGGGCCGACCTATCATTAGAAGCGGACACTTTACGCAATGGTTTGCCGCGTCTAATCTGATCCATAAGTGATTCCCGACACAACTTAACCTCTTGTGGCAATTGAACCGAATTGAACCAACTGTTGACTCGGGCGGCGATTGCACTCTCGAAGGAGTCGGCATTTGTTGGCAACCGATTCACTGGTTTGCATGTTTCGTCATATTTAGTTTGCGATGAATTACAAATCGCTTTATTATTGCTTTCGGAAGGCATTGAACTATTGTTTTGACGGACATTATAATCACTCGAATAGGGCTGACCTATTGGCTGCTGAAGTGATTGGCGATCGTTTGTTTCACCGCTAGGTTTACTGGCATTGGTCGGCATTTGTCTCACATTTTGTTTATCACTAAAACTCTCATAAGTCGGTTGTCTGGCGGTTGTGTTCATAATCTTGATCCCCATCGTTGGTTGAGAACTACGTCTTTGGAGCTGCTGTTGATGCAAAACCGGTCCATAAATCTGTTGTTGTGTTTGTGGCTGTTGTGGTATAGCCTGATATAAGGGCTGACCAATTGACTGGTACTGAACAGCTGATTGCGGAACATTGGCTAAGTTAAGAGCAGATCCACTAATACTCTGATTCATTTGGTGAAAGTGGTTCTGGTATTGAGTGGTAAGGTTAACGTCGGGAACAGATTGTTTGCGTTGCATAGCATTAGCTGCGGCCGCCTTCGCGATCTCATTCTGTTGTCTCAGAGCTAACCTCTGGTTAAGACTCGCCATAAGACTCTCGCGATCACAAGACGCCAGAGTAAAGGCAGACGACTTCTTTCGGGCCACTTCTGGTGATTGTCTTCTATGGCGAGACGATGAGGTCGACGAAGTGGATGACGAACGCGAGTGATTGCCAGTCATGAACGACATGAGAGTTTGTTGGATGGATTGGGTGGGAGGTGTGGCACGAGGGCTGACAGCGCTGTCGGAGTTCCACTCGTCGTCTCTGTTATGAGTGAGAGAAACGCTGCGCCTTTTGGCAAGACGGGGACTGATGTGTGATTCGGGTCTGAATTGTCCTAATTTGTTGTTCAGGGTCTCGAGGAACTGGCGGTGAACGTTAGTTATCTTATTGTAGTGATGGCTATGATTCGATTCATTGTCTGAAAAGGCTTCTGGTGGTGGCGCTGGCAGTGGTAATGGAGTCGACTGTTCATCCGTCGTATGAAATGGATTAGTGTGTTGTTGTACTTCACGTGTCGGTGCGCTTTCAAACAGATTCTTTGTCGAGTGGTATTCACTGTTTCTGTTTTGATTCAAATGTTGTGTAGACATGGATTGCATGTGAGAAGTGTTGGAATAAATGACTTCTGAGGGGCGTCTATAGATCTGTTGCCGAGGGGTATCAATTGAACTGAGATTTTGTAGCGAAAGAGTCAAACTATTGATATCTTCATAAGTAGAGTAAGTTTTGCTGAGATTCTGTATTTCTTCGTATGTGTTGACGCCAGCGGTCTTCAAAGTGCCTAAAGTTATAGCGTTTGGGTTGGAGAGGGTAGACGTGCGCCGCTGAGGGGGCGGAGGCGGAGGTTTCGATGAACGGGTAATGGTTAGAGTGGACGCACTTAAAGAGATTTGCTGAGGAGACCTGCAAATAGCCATAAGCGCCCAATAGTCCACTTCTATGAGAGTACTCGTTATCAATGATAGACACATAGAAGTGATGCTTTAGTACTAGAAATCAGTTCAATTTGATTATTTTTAATTTGTATAAACATTTTTATTTTGAATATTATTTTCTAATCAATTATAATACATTAATCACTATTTTATATATTGTACCCTAACTTGTAAGCATAATACGGTAATATTAAAGTTGCTTTAGTTTTTATATTACAATTATAAGAAATTAAATATTTTCTGGATCAATTTAATTGACAAGTCCTAGACATAATAAATGAAATGAAATAAATAATAACTTGAGTTTATATTCTTTATAAACTGTAAAAAAAATGTTTTCAGTTTATCTAATTGCAAAGTTTTATCAAATTATTCCATATATTAAGATAATACATTATATTTTCAAGTATTTTTTGAAAAAATGGTATAAAAGGCTAAGTTTTCGTTACAAAAATAAAAATGAAAAATGAATCGACTTTTGGTAAATAAAAATAATCTAATAATGAATGCATTTTTATAAATAATTGATGATTTAGAAATAATTTGACATAAAGCTGATTAAATAGAAAATTATAAAATATTACGGAACAGTATTTTATAGTGTTTAAGATGTATAAAGGGCTTACAATTATCAAATTGCATCAAAGGATTGGGAGTCCACAGACTGTCTCGAAACCATTGGATCCAGAGTTGACTCTCAGTCTCGGAATTTGCCGACAAATGAATGATCGCTTCGTTGTGATCACAGATTGTAAACGAATAGTTTTGAGTCCGAGATCTGAAGATATCAAATATTTTAGAAATTAATTCATGATCAGTAAAAACAATATTAGATCCAAACGTTTGATGACTTGCCTGCACCGGAAAATAGATGT
The DNA here is from genome assembly GCA_905397405.1 of Oppiella nova. Taxonomy (NCBI): domain Eukaryota; kingdom Metazoa; phylum Arthropoda; class Arachnida; order Sarcoptiformes; family Oppiidae; genus Oppiella; species Oppiella nova. The sequence goes on from CAJPVJ010001078.1 coordinate 5,052, forward strand.
ATTTTGCGGTTTAAAATTCTTGCAATAAATAATATTTTCTGATTTTTCATGTCGGAATAGAAANTGTCGGAATAGAAAGAGATTGACTGAAACAATGCCATCATTTGTTGGATCAGCTATTGTCTCGAAGCAAATCCATCGTTTACTCCACACCTTGTATTGTCCAACAATTGGACCCAATTTTAATGATAGCTTCACATTAAGATATCCTGACTTCGACTTCACAAAGTTATTGGATTGTAAGTCCATATGAATTGATTTCAAAATTATTTTGGCTATAATTGTGACAACTATTGTATTATTGCAAGTGAATGCTCTAATGTTAGGAATTACAATAAATTCCTAATTTGACCTGCTCATATACTGTACTAATCTATTCATTTTGTTTTCAAATTAACTAATGGGAATTACTATACACATGATTATTGATTATCAAATACCTTTGACTGATATAATTTTGTTTATAAATAAGTTTAAAACAATTGTTTCAGATCATTCACTTTGAAATACTATTGCAATTGATTAATATTGTACTTTTACTCAATTGTGTGATCAAAAATAATTTAATTTATCATATACCAATTTATCATAGCTTATCAAATCTATGAATGTTATTGTTGTTACTGTACTATTGTTTTTTGTTTTAATGACTTATTTAAAAATCAATAATTTATATATTTAATTTAATGAATTTATTATTAAGCTATGAAATATATAAATTATTGTTTATTTATTTAATTGTTTTATTAGTTAAATAAAATTTACAATATTATTAAATAACAGGATGTTTTGGTACAATTGTAATTGTTTTCAAGTTTAATTTAATTAATTCCTCATTGTGTTAACAATTGTTTTGATGATAATGTTTTAACCATATTACAATACTAATATAATTTGCATTGAAATTAATCTATTTATTAATTCCTTATTGTTAATATTATTTTTAAACATTTCTATATTTAAAAATAGCGTTAATCTAACTTATAAAATAAACCATTGAATAATCATACACTGTAAGGCTTTCAGTAAATATTTTGTTTTCTTCATATAAACTCTAATTTTAATTCATTAAAAATTCAAATTTATGCAAAATTCAAATTCAAACTTACACAGTTTAAAATTCTAATTTACATAATATAATTGAATGTTATATGAAGTATACAATCAAATCAATGGACAACAAATTTAGAGTTTAATAAAGAAATTGATTAATCTTTATTTGAATTGTATTTTATGCATTCGTTCAATATTAAGATAATGTACATTCTTAATACTGACCCAAACCTAACCCATACCCTAAGCCAGTTTGGAATAGAAATGTAAAACTGACATCAGATAAGGAATCGGTGTATAGTTTATGATAAATGAGACTTGAATTGAAAAACAAAATCATCGATTTCTGTCAAAATCAGTCTCTAAAGTGGTAAAGTGTCGGATCCGTTTCTGAACCAATTATAGGATATCTGTGCCGAATAGGCGAATGCAACGGCACCCAAAAACCCCAACAGCTATCATTGTATAAAACATGATTACAATTGATTTATAATTACATTTTATGACACAATGAACACTCACTCCGGCTATAATATACGCCACTTTAGGTCCCGCGCCGTCACAACTGACAAACACTATAAGTATTGATGCGATGGTCCACAAGACCACAGCTATGGCTTCATTCACTAATAACTAACAATTAAAATTCATTAATAATTAACAATATACAAAGTATAAGGCAATTATAGTGAACATACAGTGAGCGGAAGGTTGATATATTTGGCGACCTGTCCTTGAAATCTGGTGCAAAACAAGATGAGGACAACGATTGAAAAGACTAAAGAAGCCGAGGCTATGAACACAAAGAAGCTGACGCTTCGGTACCACTGACACCGAGGGATCTCAACTAATATGAGGCTCAACAGTGCGATCGCCTATTCATTCAATGAATTTTAAAATTTTAATTTTAATTTTAATTTTAAAATAACAAAACCTTACAAATTGTGAGATTCTGGCCAAACCGTACTTAGTTGTGGCAAATTCTGTGTCAAAAAAGGGACCCTCGGTTTGGTAAGTAGTTGTCTCTGCCATTGCTTTCACTTGTCTGGCAATACGTAAACTTAAAATAATTTTTAGAAAAAAACAATATTTATGTGACTTTTAGATAAGATATAACCGTTAATATCGTAATTAAACAAATTCTTTGAATTCTAAATTAAATGGTTTAGTAGTTTTATTATAACAGTTAAGGGAATCAAACACTAATTGATATTGACTTAACATACAAATAATTGGGAGTATAAACAATCCTTGAGTAGTAAAACATAAAAATCTTTTGCCATTTTAAAGATTTCCTTAATTGGAAGTGAAACCAGAAAACGTGAACTTAATGTGCAAAATGTATTAATGTATTGAGAATGCAAACAAATGTTTTAAATAACTGCAAAATGTGTAAATTGTTAGAGATTAATATTAAAACAAATAAATAATTTATTATTTGTATAAATGTTATGATGAAAGTAATTGATAAAAATTATGAAATATTTGTATTCATAACTCACCTCAAGATCTTAGTAGTGGAGAGAGAAGACACCGCCCTATCTCTGACTTAGTCCTATGTCTTGTATACCAATAGATAGAGTAAAAGTTGGAACAAACCGTTATCGTAGGCGCTGTTGAGGAACAGTATATAAATATCTGACTTGTCCTCAATTATATAGAAACTCATTTCAGATAATTGTAAAATCCTATGAAATATTCTGAGAGAGTATTCAAAAACAATTACTATTACTTGTGAACTGATTTTCACTTATACTTAAAAAAACAATTCTGTGACAAATGTTTTAAAAAGAAAATTATTCTCTATTTATAAGAATAAGATATTCCGTATGTTGTAAATGAAATCAATACATTTATTTTGAATGAAATTTCATTAAATGTTTTCCCAAAATAAGATACGAAATAAAAAAGTATTCGTGTTTTCGTTGGAATATAACTTAAAATTTTGTAAAATATTTAGTTTAAACGAGAAGTCAATCATTAAATTTAGGATATTTTGAGTCGCAATCCCTACACTTTGCGGGGGCTCTCAGTTGGAAATATAAACAAAATTCAATAACTCGGAGATCACTAACAAAATAACAATGTTTAAAAAGTTATGTAAAATGCAGAGATTGTATGTAATTGTATTCTTACATGTTTTAATGCATTAAAATGTTAATAAATAGAAAGATTATTTGATACATCTTTGTGTCATTTTCTAAACATATCGACGATTGTCCGGATGGACAATGAAAGCATTGAAAGCATAATCAGATGGCATTAACTAAAAGTGTGGGCAAAAGTATACAAGTTTTGGTTTTGTATAAATTATAGCCACGGAGTAGGTTGTGATCCCTTTTGTAATACATGTTCTGATGAAACATTATGTAAACGATTAGTAGATTTAGTGAAAGTCTAGTGGAGAATGTGGTTCATGGGGTATATCAAGAGAAAGTAATGAAGCGATTTATACGGCCCTGTCTTAGCACTTAATGAAGTGAAGCCCAGGCATAGCACAGGCATGTGTCGGCCCAGACCTCAGACCTGCTCCACTGTAGTGTAAGATGTGTTTGTGATGGAAGCAAATGATGGTATAATGGAGAAGAAGTAGTCACTCTTACAAGTCGCACAACTGGCACACGTGGCACCAGTACTCTACCAGTCCCTACTCTATCACTAAACTACACTATTACTCTTATGCTTACTTTGCTTTTCAAGACATAGTTTGCTGTGTTTGCAGTCGGCGTAATCGCACCGATATATAAATAGATACGATTCTGTGCTCTCCCTGTCCTCCCTGTGCTCCCAGTCTCCCTGTCCTCCCTGTGCTCCCAGTGCTACGATAGGCAGGAAGTCGTCTGCATTCCATATTCACGCAACTGTTGCTCATCTCTGAGTGCTTTCCCTTCTCTAAGATATGAATACAAAAGAAAATCTCCACAAACTCTGCCCTCAACTCAACTCTTATACAGTAATAAACTTCCCGTTACTTTGCGTTAGGATTGGCTTTCAATATATTATGTAAACCGATATTTGCATACAATATACAGTAGTGTAACGATAGATAACTGTAAATAACAATACATTATTGCAATCGCTTTGAAGCCAAACAAATGTGTACTTCGATTCAATTGATTGCCAGAAATGCATTCAGTCTTTATGTCGATGTCTTTGTCTCACTTTAAATGTTTACTTTCTATACAGATATGAATAACTCATTCATTAACTCATTGATGTGTCTCTCATATCTGAGGTCCTAAGCGTTGAATCAGTGATAAGAGTTTGTGTGATATTTTAAGAAATGTTGTTTTGATGCATAAAAGTCTGTCTAAGCATTTGTTTCTTGAAAGCAATAAAAAGCTAATGAATGATAAATAGAGAGAACATTAGTTTGATTTAATGAATTCAATGCAAAGAAAAGCAATGGAAGTGTAGTTCAAGGCTAAGACAGTCTGCATCCAAGTCGGGCACTACTCCGACACCGCTCCTCCACTCTATAGACTAGTAATCATTTTTGTGTAGTTTTTGTAGTTTTTGTAGTTTTCGTGTAAATTCTTTGATTCATTTATTGATCACTTTCTCTGACATTTCAAATGTTTAACTCTTGACAACCAAAAGAAAGATTCGCTTTCATTAGTGAAAGGGAAAGGAGGAACTGGAGGGCGAATATCGCGTGCCGTTCGCGTGTCTCGTCGCGCGTCCGTAACCACAAGAAGTAACACATGTGTGAAGAGAGAGCCCTTTGCATCCCTTTCCAGCCCTTTGCCCCATAACTGAGAGCAACCTTTCACTGCAAACAACGTCCAACTCTTCACTCAAATCTATTTAAACCCTTAAACCCATTGAGGTTTTCGTTTGCGATTTGAAACGCTTTAAGATTTTTGTGGCGTAAGAAAAATAGACGAATAGGAAGTGATGCCAGAGATGTCTTAAGATGTCTTACACACAGTTGTGTGGCTCTCGAGCTCTCACTTTTGTCCATCGCTTAGATTCCATCGTCTCTCTCACATCCGGTCCTATCATTGACCCGACAATCACTTTCAGGTCATAGGCATTGACCGTAACTATAGAGACAATTCAGTGAGCTCTCGAGCTCTCACTTTTGTCCATCGCTTAGATTCCATCGTCTCTCTCACATCCGGTCCTATCATTGACCCGACAATCACTTTCAGGTCATAGGCATTGACCGTAACTATAGAGACAATTCAGTGCCCAACTTAACGCAGAAACAGGTGGACATCACTTTCATGTGTTGCCAAACACGACATATCACTATCACTGCCAACGCGTGTCGGAGGAAATAGTGGTTATATATATCACTAACAAACTCACATCTTAAAGCTTTTCCAACATTAATGAGCACATGAAGCCATGAAAAGCATCCGGTCCTCTATCCTACATACAGTATTACACACTACTGAATCAGTATGTCTTAATGTCACCACTATTTTTATGTCCGATTACTCCCTGTCCGACCAACTACTGCACAGAGGATATCCCATAATAATGGCAATCTGTAGAGCATTTGAATGGTTTTCATTTAAAATTAATTAATTAATTAATCGAAAGATTTGTGAAAATGGTTTAATAAAATATTTTTCAAATTTTATAAAAACACATTAAATTGGATATTAATACAAAAGGTCTTTTTATAAATATTGCTATGAATTTAATATATTAATAACTTAAAGACTAATCAAACTATTTATTAAACATTAAATTCCTTACAATTAAACTTCTTATCAAATGAATTTATAAACGACTAGAAAATAATTTTAGACATAAAAATTTTAGGTTATGTTATAAATGGCACCTATAGTCAAGAAATTGTTTGCATTAATGATACCGGTATACATTATAAGTGACACATTGAACTAGTCTTCACACTCAAACCATATATACTTTGCAATTGTATGCAAAAGTATATTATGATATAATAATAATATTTAAATGAGATTTTTATATTTAGACAAAAGTATAGTATAAAAATTATGTGTATTATGTGTATAGTTACAAAATAGGTTTATATATAATAACTAGAAAACACAGCAAAGTTTAATAAGTAGTAATTATTAAGTAAAAATTGGTGTCTAAAAAAATTAAGAATATTCTATAAAAACTAATATTTGGTTTGAAAAATACAATAAATGGAAGAATCAGATGAAATGCAGAATGAAGTGAATGGAAGAATCAGATCAGCCGTTAAGAGGAGGCGAGGAGTCGTCAAACAAAGACAATACGGATCTGTGTTGAGAGTGTCCGGTGTGTCGATGCAATCGCATACACGAAGATTCTTCGTGTTTGTAGAGATAGCTCTTGAGAGCAAATGCTTTACCACAGCGTTGACACACGTATGGCTTAGTGGTTGAGTGCGTCTGGACGTGGGCCCGAAGATTGCTATGAATGCAAACACACGTTCACTATCACTATCATTGCCATGATTACTATCACTACTAGTCTACTACTCCTACAACTACTGGTGACCGCATCTAAACTTTTCTTACAAATACTCAGCTCTAATGAAACAATAATAAACACAATGTGTTTACCTCTTGTCGGCGAATGCCTTCGAACAGATCGGACACTTGAACGGCTTCTCCCCTATAATCACAACATATTCTCAACTTTCCATTCAAAACACATTGACAACTAAATTATATTACAAGTGCTTTTAAACAGACCTGTATGTGTGCGTATGTGTCCCTAAAGATAAATTATATAAACCATGGTTAGCTTTCCATATTATGTAATGTATATGAAATGGTGTCATACCTGCAGAAGCCATGGTCTGCTGAAGCATTTGCCACAATAAGGACACTGACAGCCCTGACTATGGGTCCTGACGTGCATAGAGAATGCAGGCATTGAGACATAAACTTTGTCACAATGGGGACACTTTCGGGCCTTTTTATCGGTGACACTGCGATGGGTCTGTCGATGTCGGGCCAGATTACTGGAAGTACTGTATCTTTTGCCACAATCAGGACATATGTGAATGTCAGACGACAACGAAGACGGTTCCGATGATTGACTTTGCTTTATGTTATTAATAATGATATGATTGAGCGTTCAGTTCATTAAAAGTTTAAAAACAACAACTTTTTTCATGAACTCAAACTTACTTTGAGAGCTTCGGCAACACGAGAGACAAAATTGAATTCATTTACGTCTTCTCTTTTCAATTCAATGTCACTCTTGACTCTCAAGTGATGAAGTGAGAGATCCTGAGCCTCTATGCCATCCAAACTATCATCGAAATCATCGTTTTGTTCTCCAGTCGATGAATAATCTGATAATCAATCGATGAAATAGTGGGACAAAGAATTTGAGTTCAATTCTTGCATTCACTGATTATTACTAATTTTGAATTTATAACTTTTCAAGAATTACCATTAGATATAGGACTGTCGAGTTTGGACAGGGAGTCGGTGTGTGCTAACACTGATATACGATTGAAGAGACGAGCGGGTGATCCCGGACTGGAAGGCTTTAAAGCGATAGAGTCTGCATTTGAGGCGATTTCATAATCAAAGCTTTTTGAATCTTCAGCCGTGTATACGCTGTGCTCTGGACTACTCTCTAATAATTTGCAAAAATAGCAATTATTTAATGCATATCTTTATGTAATTATTTAAATATTTATTTATATTAAAATGTGTTTAAATTACATTTAAAACAAAACAAATCAAATGTGGCACAAAACGCGAGCACAGACTGCATATAATGGGCTAAACGAAAGAATCTCATTATATTTGAATTCTAGGAAAAGATTTGAATAAATACTTGTATTTGTATACCAATTATGTGTGTCTATTGCATATTAAAATACTGTATAAAGAATCTCAGGTTTACAAAACCACAATCATATTTGTTGAACAGCAATATTCAAACATTTCGTTAAAAACAAATTTATGAAAATTTAGATATTTAATACAAACATTACTATACAAAATATAATACTTTATTATATGTATAAAAATAGATTTAATTATTTTCATGCACCATAATAAATGAAAAGTTTTTACTTAATCGAGGCTTTTAATTTAAAGATTAAGTAGTTCAAAGAATTAATAATAAGTTACCCAGTTTGAAATATTCATAGATTTAAAATAATTAATAAATTCTTAACGTTGAGAAAAAAAGTAAATTTATTAAAGAATTGAACTTTTTCTAGCAAACTTGATAAAAATTAGGTGTCTTACCTCTGGAATGATGGTCAATGTGATGATTATGGTTGTGGTCCAAAATGTTAGAGTCATTGGGTATGTTTGGTAGATACCGTTTATTGGTAATTAAGAAGGCCCGGGGCATCTTTGCATTACTATAAGCTGGAGATGCAATGCCTGTGCTTTCAAACGTTTAAACGATGAGACTTACAAATAGACTTTGAATGGTGTGTGAGTGCAGTGAAAGTGCAAGTGATGAGGATTGAAGATGAGGAGAGTGGGGAGGGCTGGATAAGGGAGGTATGTGTGCATACTATGTGCCAGCAGTAGTCAGTAGTCTTTAGTTGAAAACATGTGGGTTTACGTGCATTATATTCCTCTCAATGCGTATACATTGCATACATTTGAAGACATTTGGAGAGAATCTCCATTTGGGAGAAGAGGTTATAAATAGTTTGGCTTTCGGTTACATCAGTGCTCTTACAAGTGCTCTACTGTATAGCTGTATAGCTGTATGCCTGTCACACATCACACTCTATTGCTTTTGATGTACACAAACTAAATCTTAATTAATTGAATTTAATACCCATACAATTCTTATAGTGTTTATCACAAATCTAAAACTTTACTTATTTTGAATAATTACTTTATGTAATTTTAAGAAAATTTTAATCTGGTTTTTGAGTAAATAAATATGAGATAGCAACTCTTATGAACAATTGAGTCTGAGTCGAGACATTATGGTTAGAATATTGTATATAACTTAGGTTGTTTATACGAATAACTTCTACAAACATTGATTCATATTTAATATTTCTCAAATATGAATCTCAAAGGGATTGTAATAGGAATATGTTTATTTTTAAAAATCAGAGTATAGACAGGTTATAAGCGGAAAGTGTTTACAAATACAAGATCTTCAAACTTATAATCGTTGATATAATAACTAGTAAAAATACTGCTTTAATTTTCTATTTTTAAACAAAAATAGTTTTCCAGTTCTGTTGACTCCGTTGAATATTGATTTACAAAAAATGTTCAGCTTTATGCTTTTTTACTACTGTAGATTTAGATTAAGAGTTTTGTATTAAATTTAGTATTTGTAGAGATTTAAGTTAATGTTGAGAATAGGGAGTAAAATAGAGAATCGTATGAATAGTAATGATAGGAGTGTTGCACTCATATAACTCTCTAAAAGTCAAACAACAGTTGGAATAACAGATTGTTTTAGTGTTTGACTCCAATTCGGTAGTAATAGTGAAGCAAAAGCTAAACATTGATTTAACTGCAGTTCAGAGACTGTAATGTCTTTCATCAGTGGTGTGAGAGAGAAGGTGCCAGTGATCGTCGCGCCTATACTCCCGGTTCCAGTAGTTCTGCTCAAGTGTCTCAATACAAACAAATGGTTTTGAACATAACTTTTTTCTCGTCCCAAACCAAACACTAAATGAATTAGTGTTTGAACTGATGTAAGAGAAACAGGTGGAAGAGAAATGCTGTGTTTGTCTCTCATAACCATAGAGTAGTGATAACTACGCTAAGAGTAGTGATCATTCTGTAGTGATGCCAACCCAAACACCACAGCCCAGTGCTATATCATTGCCCGCTATAACACAGTTTATTCCTCTCTCTGCGCCTCTAATCTACTGACTTGTCATCCCAGCCCTCACTGAGTGGTGAGTCGTGTGGACGACCGGAAGAAATAGGCATCACTTGCGTGGAGTCGCGCGACTATAACCGCAATAAATTTCACAACAATTTAATGGTTATGTCTTTTATAGAGTTCTCTAAACTGACTTAACTCTCAGTGAAACTACATTTTGCTTACAATTCCCAACTTATTCTCCACACTATTACTCAATACTGTTTCACAAAATTGTCAATTCTATCGCTCAACACATTCTAACATTACTGTACTGTATATAATATTTTATATAATTATTATTAATTTACAAATTACTATACTTTTAAAGTTTTCCAAGCTAATATATGAATTTCATTTCTATGTCTAATTTTTCATAATTCAATAAAAAGCAGAATATTAGTGACACTTTACCAAAATTGTAGCTATTAATACTTTAAATTTATTAAAATGTTAATTAATAAAGACCTATGATATATTAGTACACTATAATAGGATTAATTATAATAATTTATACCGAAGTTTGTAACTAATTTATATTCTGTAACACAATTTCAATGCTTTAAATATTTATGATCATTGATTAGTAAACCCAATTTTAAATCAATTAATTAAAATAATTTATTCAAACAGTTTAAGACACAGTTTAACCATTGATTTAAACCCCAATAGAATTAATTGCCTTATCTATGGCTGTAATAGTTGTCAAACTTTTGAATTCAATAATATTTCATTTGTAATTCATTTAGAGTTTAATTTAATTATAGAAATAATAAATGAGAAAATTGTTATCAATTTAAACACAAATTTGGTTGAAATGAGAGCTCATTATCTAAAGTATAATCAAAAATGAATATACATTTCAAATGAAAACCTGATTAAAAGTTAACCAAACCAGGAATTGAAGTGATCAGGGCATTTGTGCATAATCAGGGTAATCAGGGTTAAAACATGTGCCGTTTGTTGACATAATGTCGTAATTACTGGATTGGAGACCAGCTTTCAAGAGGTTTGCGATCATATCATAAGACTGTCTCTTAAGCAGCGAATGAGATATCACTGAAAAACTGGTCCTTATCTCAAAGACCACTCCTTTTTGTGCCCAAAACCTATGGATTATCTGTAGCTCTGATGTGTATTCGCAGAGTCTGTGAACTGTTGAAGACTAAGAACAAGAAGACAATTGTCGTCATATCAGTCGTGTTGGCAATGGTTTTAATCAAGTTATCGGTTCTGGCGTTCGCCTTCATCTTCTTCGCGCAGTCAGAGGGACGGGAGGTTGAGGTGACTCATGAGGTGGTGTTTGACATAAGGGTCGGCAACAAGAATGTGGGAAGTGTTGTGTTGGCGCTGTTCGGCAAACTCACCCCAAGAACCGTCAAGAACTTCATCTCTTTGGCCGATCCCAAGGGATTCAAAGGCATGTCATACAGAGGCAGCAAATTTCATCGAGTCATCCCTAACTTCATGATTCAGGTTGAATCCATTTGATCCAGTTGATCCCATTTTGTCAATGCGTTTAACATTTCGTGTCTCAACTCTATGATAGGGCGGAGACATCACGAGTGGTGACGGCCGCGGATCCGTCTCTATATATGGCGACCGATTCCCCGATGAAAACTTTGATCTCAAACACACTGAGGCGGGTCTCCTGAGTATGGCTAATGCGGGTAAAGACACCAATGGCTCGCAGTTCTTCATCACAGTGGTGGCCACGCCATGGCTGGATGGCAAGCATACAGTGTTTGGCAAAGTAGTGGAGGGCATGGATGTGGTCCGACAGATAGAAAACACGAGAACAGTCGATGACAAGCCTGTCAACGATGTGGTGATTGTGGCCACAAGAGTGCACGAAGTCTCCAAGATATTGAATATGAACGGACAGTAGTCCACCAAACAATGTCTTCCCCATTGCAATACTCCTCCAAATGGTGTCCAATAATTAATTCTCAAATGGTTTTCATATTAAAATTATTTGTAATTTTATTATCGTTTTTATATTAAAATTATGTGTAATTTTATTATTTTAAAGATTTTAAGAATCAATTAAAAATACACTCAAAAATAATTTACAATTTGTTTACTTAAATAATTTCATTCATAAATCCAGTGATTGGCCTAAAGTTGAGATGAGTTTCCGTAAAGAATAACTAAATTTTAAAACAATTAATTCATTAATTCCTAATAAATGTAGCAATTATTTGGATCCTTGAAAGTGATAGTTAGGGCTTTTGGCCACAAACTCGTCACTAATACAGCGCTTGGCGTTCACCGTCAACTCGTCCACACTTTTCACAGTCTTTTGCGTCAACTCCTGGACTTCGCAATTGATTTTATTGATAACAAACTCCATTGCCTGCCGTCCCTATTAGGCATACATGTGTTCAATCGATTCACTGCTTAAATCAACACTCAATGCAAACCTTATTAGCATTCGATGATATATTTCTGGAGACAAAGTCCTCGAAATAACTACTGAGAGGAATGCCATGAACTGTGATCACAGCCTCTTGTTTCAGTAAAGTGCTGTTCGGTTGGTTTGGGTGCGGACTGTATGTCAGTCTCTCTATTATCGACAACTCATTGCAAAACGATAACTGTTTTGACAATTAAATATTGATTAGAAAACGTCAAACCAGTCAATGAGTGCATCAATGGATCAATGGATCAATGGATGGATTCATACATTTTTCGACTGCAAAGTCATTGTCCTATTGCTTGGATCCACTTCGGAGTGTTCGCTCGCATAACACGTCCGATCGGTTCCTAATATCCTTTGCGCCCAATTGGGAAGACCCCACTCGCAGCTGATTAACCGGTGAGTCCTCATCACACCAGTCGGTCCGATGTCCCGATCGATCACATCGATGCCGACCACCGCCGGGTTCATAGGGTTCGGGTATTTACGCCAAACCGCCTGAACTACTGTATGCCACGGATGGCTATACCATAGCAACAAACATCTGTCAGTTATACCACTAAATACCGGTAAATGTATGAATGACTTACGAGAATGTGTGCTCTGATGTCCATATCTTCATATTGGGATCACTTCAACACAAATGACAAATCAAATGACAATTAATACAATAGACATCATAATAGACATCATTTAACCTTCAAATACATTATCATTAAACTAAATGCCATTTCATTCATACATTGAATACATTTATGGCATTCATTCAACTATTTTATAAAATCTTTAAATATCTGACAGAAAGGGTTAAACCACGTGATTGTCATCACTTGACAACTGATCCGATATTGACAGCAAATGTGGCAATCATTGGACCAATTGGTGGCT
>CAJPVJ010001079.1:0-18201 GCA_905397405.1 Oppiella nova
ATAACTTGTAAACAATAATAATCAGAATATTCTTTAAAATTTCATCTGTTGTGTGTATTATGAATATTCATGTGTAGGGGACAGGTAGTCGGTGGGAGTGTGGGGACGCTTACCCTACTAACAGCTATGGGTGGAAAGGCAGAGGCCGGCTGCGGACTGGTAGTCTGTACATAACTGGGAACACTGTCCTGACTCGAGTTGTACAGCTCTATTGTAGGCCCGGGACTATTAGGCGCCGCGAAATGGCTCCGGTGGTGACCGTTGTGGGCGCCGTTGGGCGCGGAGTTGGCGTTCCCGAAGCCGGCGCCGGTAGCCGCGCCGTAGTTGTTGATAACCGCTGTTAACGTGGATATATGGAGGGGAACAGGAGGTTTTGGAGAGATAGAGAGAGACATTATAATATGAGCGTGAGATTAATGATTATTTCTAGATATACATGGTATTAATTTTTATCAAGAAACATTTACATGATAGTAATTGTGTGTATGATTTGTGTAATTAGTTTGTAAGTAATAAAGCATTGAAATTGTGAATTGAAAGTGATTTTTATGATATTCATTGCATTTATAGTTATAGTAAAGTGAGAAAACACAGAATCGGTTCATGGATTCTGGAGTTGTTTTTCGGTATATCATTAGTATTGTGTATGTGTTAAGTGAGGTGTATTTGAATTGAGTTGCAATACAAAGCAGAGTGGAAAGGGATGTGTGTTTTTGGTGGACATACACCACTCACCTGATAGGGCTTGGGTTAGTAGCGGAGGTGATGTTTGCTGACCATTCAATTCGACTAGAATTCAGTGTTAAGAGAGAGAAAAATACATACATTTTAAGCATATTTATGGGTAATTGTGTTAATAGTAGTGGTGTAGGAGGTGACTATGGGATTGCTAAGAGCGAGGGAGGTCAGGGTGGGATGGGATGCAGTGTTATGTAAAAAGTAAGTGAAAATATGATTTTTGTTAAACCTATGTTATGCCAAAAAACGTGTTAATAATTAGTATAAATACGAAACAAATTAAACAGTAAATACATTATAATACATAACATTAGACAGTCATTAAACACTAAGATATAACTACAAGTAAAAAAGTAACTAGATACTAATAGCAATAGTAAATTACAAACTAATAGTCAGTAATAGAAAAGCGGATATATTTGTGGAGACAAAAAATGTTTTTCATAAATAGAGAGATAAAACACACGGAGAGTAAGAATAAATGTATTGAAAAAACCAAATCATAATCACAATTCATACTCAGAATACACACAGAATTTTCAATATGTATGACAAACACCAGTCAGAATTTGCATGATATGTATAAATGGCGCAAAATGTTTGTGTTGTTTACAATTAAAAAACCGTTTTTGTATAGTAATAGGAAGGGTAGTATCCATTACAATGCAATTCTACCACAATATGTAACTACAAAGTAGTAATTAAACGCTAGTTTGTAATACAAAATGTAATTTTTAAAATACACACTAATTCTATAGCAAACGTCAAACACATATTAATATTTGAATAAACTTTGAATGTGTATAAAAATTGTGAGCAAATAGATAGAGAGACAAAAAGGTTTGACAAAACGTGTAGCAAATAGAGTATAAAAAAGGGTTGCACTGAGTCTTATAGACAACTAATTGGATGTGTGATACGGTATATATAATACACTATAAGATAGTTTAGACTCTGCTTTTAGAGGGTATAGCTACTGACAAAGTATTGTGATGAGTTTTAGTTTTAGGATGCGATTAGGTTTTTGCGTAGACTTACCACAGATATCATGGGATGCCTGTGCCGTCGGGTTTGACATAGAAGTGGAGGAATACTTGAGTAATAAACGGAGTAAAGTATCCCCGTCTGGAGATTTTCAATGGTATTTGTGTGTGTTTTTTGATTGATTGCAGTTTCAGTGTTAGTTTCAGAGTAGAGAGAGAAAGAGTAAGAGACAGAATAAATGATTTAAATAAATGGGAAACCAATTGTAAGTTTATTTTTATAGCTAGCTAGCTAACTATGCTAGTCTAATTATAGCTATCGTTACATTTAATACAATTATAATGTATTACTATTTGACTACATTTAAATGAGTTATTATTATTTCTCAATATGTCATGTATTGAGAGTGTGAATGAGTTGATGAATTAATAATTTATCCAGTTGTGTAATTAATCTAACTAGCTAATTAATTACAATGCATTAAATCTAATAGACGTGTGGATAGTATGTAACCAGCAGCACAGGCAGCATAACTCAACTATATTTAGAAAGTATTATATTTTAAACTGTGTTTATATATTAACTAATTTTAGAAACTAATGGCTAAATATAGACAAATACTAAAGTCTTTTATTCATTAGAGAAACGGACGGATGAGAAAAGACCACTAATTTTGGGGGAAAAGAGTGGGTATTATAAAGACTGAAAGGACTAGACGTCACACAAGTATTAACTAAATAAGAGACGGATTACATTAACGGACGGATAATTGCAGTCAAAATACAATCTATGAGATTGAGAGAGAGAGAGAGAGAGAGAGAGAGAACACAAACAAATGATAAACTAAATACTGGATTCATTGGCAAATAGCAGGCATACAATACATTTGGATATTTAGTAGGAAATTCTGTACAGAATATTCTATACGCTATGAGTGATACTCAGAAATTTTCTAACGAATTGTGTCGAAAACAGAATATTCTATGTATTTTATAGTATAGATTGTTAATAGTAATAGAATATTGTAGAATATCATAGAATATTCTATGATTTAAAATGTGTTTGATGTTATGTGGTAATTATATGTGATATTTATAATTCTTTAAGCATGTATATATTTAGTTTGTGATTAAACAGGGCAATTCACAACTCTATAGTCACTACAAACACACACAAAACAAAACTATTTATAAAGTCAAGTTTATGGCAGAAAATAATTAATTAAAACAGAATTAATTAATTTCTATACACTATTGATATGCGAGAGATAAAAATTTGCAAACTTTTCTCAAAAACACTAATGACATGACATAACACACACATAGACGGTAATGGTGCTAGTACAGTATAGTCTACGGGATGTACAGTGTACACATAGTTTTATATGTATACATTTTAGTGTCTACTTGTATATCATATTACGGGAGACAAGCATTTAATGGCATTAAAAGGATTTCGTGTACTTTTGCTTTTATGTAATATTTTTTGTGTGTTGACCAGAAAAATATTGTACACTATATACGCGAGATATAATAGTGAGCCAACCATTTGTGTCGTTCATATTTCACGTGATTTGTTATTTTTTGTGGTAACTAATGATAATGGGGTTAAAACACACACACAAACACATACTACATGGTAAACATACACATCATATTTCCACTCATTAGTCCGCATAATTACATTACTACTTGGTTTTGTGAAAGCTTTATAATTAATTATATGATAGATATAATGAGTATAATACATGTTATCAAGATCATAATGAACACTCGATATTATGAACTGGTATTTTGATAGAGAGTGTGTGTCAAAGGGGTAGTAAATTAAATGAAAAAGTTATCAGTAATACTAAGTTACTATACATACTAACAGTTATGGACAACTATTTAGACATACACGTTAAAATTAGTAAATGTACAAGTACACTAAAAGTACGCTACAAACTATGTTAATACTATGTAAAACTAGTTTTAATATTAATTACTATATTAATAAATTATATATTAGTTTAAGAAAACACTATATTCTAGGTAATAGACTAGATATATGCTCTAAAATGTGTAAAAAGTTAACACATTTTTCTAATAAACACTAGTAGTTAGAGAATAAGACATACCATACATTCAGACATTATTTTGCAGTTTAAGTCTTACAAATTATACACTAAATAAATGTTTTTTTATACACAAACACTTGTAGACTATGTATTAAAATGTGATAAACAAAGAGAGCATACAGTAGACGAGAGAGAAAAAAGATAGAGAGAGAGAGAGAGAGAGTATGAGAGAGAGAATTGAGTGAAATAAATAGGTTTTCGTATATTCTGTATGTTATGTAATATTAATTAACGGATGCTTTCGGTGTATATATTAATGAAAAGGTTGTTCACGAAGTGGTTGTTCACACAATCGGGAGGTTCACTGAATTTCACTACTAAAGTCGTTGCACACAATACACAGGCCATAGAGTGACAATTTGTACTTGTTTAAAAATGTTGTATTAGTTTTATTAAATTAGCAATCATCAACAAAAGTTTAGTATTAAAAAGTTTAGGCTACAAGTTTAGATAGCTACTAATAGTTTAGTGTATAACTACGGCTGATGGGAACTGGAGTATTATTTTAGTGGTTTTAGTAGTATATTTAATTTTTATTATATGATATATGTACCTGATCACACTGCCAACTGAGTCCTGAGAGCCGTATTTATTTAGCATAAATTTTAAATTATGTTTATTTTATTATGATATTTAGTATTTAGGAGATTTTCACGATCCGTATCCCATGTGCTGTATAGCCAGTGAACATACCGGTGCGGTTGGTGGTGGCGAGGGGTCGGTGCTGTAAAAGTGAGGCCACACTTATTCCCTGTGGGCTCTCATATATATAGTGATAAATCCGTAGGATTTTTGTAATCATTTTTTAGATTAATTTTTAGATAATATTTTTTAAAGTAAAGAATTGACACCAAAATTGTTGTAAAGTTTTTAAAAAAATTATTTTTTATTCATGCAATCAATTAAAAAGTTTTCGAAACACTCATAGATTTTAATGAAATTTAATTAATGTGTTTTTAATCGTAATTTATTTCCAATTAATTTAGTTTATAATTTTAATTAATTAATAATATTATAAAAACAAATGTTTTTGACAAATGATTTTTAGTGTGTTTTAAATTATGCATTATTTTTTGATCATAAATTTTATGATTAAAATGTGTCTGTTTGCCTTGTTTGTTTTTCGTATAGCAAATAGTTTTGGCATAATTATTTTTAAATATATTTTTATATATTTGTAAAATATTGGACAGATTTTTTGTGGACAAAATAAGTGAGAAATAATAAAAACAATGAGAGAGGTAAGTTAGAAATATGTTTTATGCATAATAATTATAAATAAATAGTTTATAAAATTATTATATATATTATTAATATTAATATAAAGTAATAGAAATAATAATATTAATAAATTTAGACTTTTTAAAATACTTATGAAATATAAATTAGAAAAAAACAGAATATTCTGTGCATTCAAACACAACATAACATTAGTTTGCATTGAAAATCAAATTTAAATAATAAAATGTAAAATAAAATCATAAAAGGTATTTTAATTTTATTCGTTGCAACGATTGGCTGAATACACACACAAAGAGAGAAAATATTTGTTTTTAAAAACAAATAAAACAAATAGAAAGCAAAAAATCAATATATTTTACAAATGATTAAATGCATTGAAAAATAACAGTCAAAAAATATATAAAATAATATCATAATATAATTGCAAACATGTGTTTAACAAACAATTCATGTGTTTATTATATTAGTTGTAAAGAGATTTAAATGTCATTTGTATTTGTCATACAATTTTAATCATTGCATAATAAATCTCGAAAAATGTACACAGGACAAATGAAATTCTTGTTTAATTAATTAAAAATACAGTCCTTGATTATAGCCATACATATAAATAGAGAATATTCTTATAGAGAATCTGCAAAACATACTCATCATTGAGATATTAATACAAGGCTTATCATTGGGAAACTTAATTGCTTGATAAAAACAAAACTAACAAATCGTATCCCAAATAATATATTAAATTGAAAAGTGTCAGGTAAACAAAACAAAAACTATTGTTTGAGTTTTTAAAAAATGCATTATTTTTGCACGAAACCACAAAATGAAAATAGCCTTAAATAGTAGTATTTGTTATATTAAATCGTGACTTAAAATTAGAAATATTTTTACGTGTTTTAGACTTATTTTCGTAATAATTGTATTGCATATCAAAACAAACAACTCATAATTATTATATAATATAATTTAACGATAAATGTATTCATTGAAAAAATAGTAATTATAGTAATATACTTAATAATAATAAAAATCAAAAATATTTTCAAAATTATTTCCGAGTAATCAAACACAACAACAAAAACATATTTGCATAAAGTTTTATATTATATAATAATATGAATCGTGTTTATGTCTGGATATGTATGGGTGCCGATTGTGAGGGGACTGGTATGAGAAGCCACTACTTATTATAAAGTTTAAAAACTTATATTAAATCCTTGATTATGTATTGACTGAATCGGAGTCCAATTAAATGATGTGTTCACTGATTCATTGATAGTTAACTCAAAACACAGAATATTCTGTATCTCTTATAATGCCTTAAAAGACTAGAATAACAATAAAATGACAAAATTCTTGATTAATTAAAAATATATTTCTAGTCTTAAATGTGTGAAACAAACAAAAAACTTTACAATTTTAAAAACTGTGTGTCCTTAAAATAGGATCGAGATAGTTGCTTGTTAAAATATACAAATGACTAGCACTACACCTCTTATCCATCGTAATTATGAATTAATCTTATTATACAGATATGTATCCGAGATATAAATCATTAGTTTTTTTCGATGCAATTAATTAACAACAAAAAAATGTTAATTATCAAAAATGTCAATGATATGCCTCGTAATAAGTAATATAACATATAATAGTAATCATAGCAATAAGTAATGGCATCTCAAACATCTTATATGAGATATAATTATGAAAACAGTTTTCTCTCCAATAAATAACTCCCGAAACAAAAATCCCATTCAAACCCCATGTTATAGATAGATATGTATGTGTTATAAGTTATATAACAAATGGCTTTCTATTAATTATATTTCATATAATAGTAATGAAAAGATATATAATATAAGAGAGAGAGAGAGAGAGAGAGAGAGAGAGGAACTGTTATTTATTAATATAATTAACAACAGTATATATGGTGTGAGCGCCGGTATATATCTCAGGCTACCAAACAAATTATATCTCATTTTTTAAAACGACCTGTCTCTCATTTATTTTAATATATAGAATATTCTGTGGCACTGAACCTAAACCTCTTGAATATGTATAAAAAGACTCAATTTATATGAAAGACTGAAAGGCTTTCCGATTAATTTACAGAGATATGCATAGATTTCTTAAAAGTGGTGTCCCGTTAGTATCTCCTATACTAATATAGTTGTGTCTCGTTTAATTAGTACCTAGGTAATCACTCTATGAGTCCAATACAAAAGTGTCCCTATCAAAATGGTCGGCTAAACGTATCTCAAAAAATATCGTCCAGTTTTCAAGTATGCAATCCTATGGCTAACTATAGAAAAAATATTGTAATCTATTATTATCTCATTTACTATACGATACCTAAACCGATGGCTAACTCTCATCTAAAAGTCATTATAAGGCGCTATAACTGTAATAGAAAACTATCGGAAAAAAGTATCCTGTACAACTATTAGGCTGTTGGTAGTAGTTGTGTATGTATTTGTTAGCGGACAGTCGTGTGTGTGTATGTGTGTTGTTAAGTACCACAAGATTTAAGTCATAAATGATTTGATACACAAAGTAATCAAAACTGAATTTAGGTACAAAAATGGTGTATTATATGTCGTATAAGTATTTTAGTTTACAATTGAATTAATGGATTAGTTTATAATTAGAGTTAAATTTAGAAATGTTTAGTTTGAAACATGTTTGTGTATGTGTGTGTGTGTGTGTTTGTGGTGGATCATATTTTAAAAAGTATTTATAATTAAAATTATTTATAAGTATAATTTATTTAGAAAAAACAATTTAATAGTATATGTATAGTAATAATGATAATAATAATTTCTTTTCATTAATAAAACATTGAATAAATTATTTATTAATAATCATAATTAATTTTCAATTATTATATTAAAAACTTTTAATAATGGCTTGGCTCTGAATAATGTACTTGATACAACTTTTAAAATGTCATTTGTCTGGTTGCATTGGTTATTTAAATCGCGTCTCAAATTATTATTATTATTAATTATTAATATCATCAATCACAATTTAATTTGATAGTCAAAAGTGTGTCAAAACATGGTATATATGTTTGGCAACGGAAACACACACTCGAGTGGTTTTTACGACAAATTTCTATTGCATTCATAACACTCTCTCTATGGCATCAACTCTAGGGACAGTGCATCTCTCCATAGTATACCTGCTGCACCGGTAGGTAGTAAGTGGACAGTAGTGTGTCAGTGTGTGATTTTGTGAGATTGTTATCGGGGTATAAGAGAAACCGAAAATAGAAAAGAAAAAAAGAGAGACAATAATATATCTTATAATATATTTGTGGCACAAAAAGTAAACTACTTTTTATTTTGTGGATACATAAGCGATATTTTTAGGCTATATTTTGCGCTACGGTTTTAGATTAGCGTTAATACTATTTAATAGCTATTTTAAAACTATTACTATTAAGTGACTAGGGTTATTTAGAAACTATATTTAGAGACTATTTTATAGACAGTATAATCTAAAAGTACATACTATTGTTAATACAAACTATGATTTACTAATACTATAGTGAAAAAAGACAATTATATTAAAGATTATATTAATAGAAACACCACTTAATACTAGTTTAGATATTAAATACACTAATATTTACTAATTTATTCGCAACACTAATATTAATATAAAACTATATTAATGCTACAGTACAGTTATATTTAATATACACTACAATATAGAAACTACTATTTATTAAAAATGCATAGAATTAGTACATTATATCTAATATGACAGTATATCTAGGACATTTATCAGTTAGTATACTAATAGTAAATACAAACTAAATCTATAAGTACAGTATAGCAAAGTTATGACAAGTTATAAATAATATCTAATATTAGAGACAAAATATTTTAAAGAGATTTTTAATTCATAAGACAAACACATCTGCAAACTGTTAGGGGAACTACACCTCTAAATCCGGTATTACCATCAATTAAAAAATGGTAGGGGCTATGAAATTGCACTTTAATTGCAAATGATTTTTAATTGCTATGCTTTGTATGTTGCAACACTAATCGCTAGTTAATTAAGTGCTAGCTAAATTAATTCACTACTGGGCTAAAGCATTGGTATGTGTGTGTGAATGGATATACAGTGTAGTCTATTTATTTGTTAAATAGGTATTTAAGGTGTCGATGCCCGATAGCACCTACACTTTACGGGCACTCACATTAGTTTGTTTGGGGCCGACCCTTGTGTCCATTTCTTGCTCGTGGTATCAGTTAATGGTAAATGTATTTTGTTATAGACTTTTGGTTTAATGCTAATTAATGTCCACATAATTACCTCAATGTATCTCACAGTGTGTCTCTGTGCTGGGCCTACCTGTGCCCTCACATATCATATCAAAACTATTTGTGTATTCACTTAATGAAAAGCTTAGGCATAAAAGTCGTTGCATTCATAAGTCGTGTGTTTATGGCGTGAGCTATAGAAAGGTGTGAAAACTTTTTGACAAAAAATATATTTTCAACGATATATTATTTACATAAACAATTAATTTGTGTGTTGTTTGAGTTTAACGTTTAAACATAGTTTAAACGATTTGATTATATGTGAAACAAAAAACAACAAAATTCTTGATTAATGCCTGAATCACAGAATCACAGAATCGGTGCCCGAAAAACACAAATGCATTTAAAATGCAAAGTAATTATTCATTAGACGGCACACGTGTATGTGTTTGTTGTATGAATCCCTACCTAATCGATGCTCACATCCCGGTGCACACATGCCTGTGCAAAAAATCCTTAACTATTGGTTTGGAAATCAATTTGATTACAATTTCCACAAAGCATTGTATAAATTCTGGTACAAAATTCCTGTGACTAAAATTCTGTAGCAAATTCTGTTACAAAACTTTTTGTACATTCAATAATCAATTATTCTCTCGCATGTGATATGCATGTATAAATAGATGTGTAATCTATCTCACCCTGTATATATATCCTTATATAAATGAATATATTTGCTATCAATCCATAGCCTAATCTATAGGTTTTTCAATTGTATTTTAAAGATTCAATTAAAAAATTCCTGCAAACATCTCAACCGTGTATTGTTAAGCAAAAATATTTTAATTTATTTCTCGTGTGTATTGTGTTTGGGATTCAACGCCATGTTTGAAAAGTTTGTTATTTTTATTTATAGCGTACAATGCATTTTGAATGCTATATACAGCCCGCAAGTTTTGCCATTGATTTCTGGGGGTATTTAATAATAAGTAGTATCAAGTGATTTTTAGATAAACATTTTTATTTATTTTCAATTTATCGTTTTAAAAATTTCATTTATTTATAATAATATTGCATCAAATTGTTTGTATGTGATCATGATGTTTTTATATTTTGTTCAGTCATTATTGTTTGTTCATTTTGAAAATAATGATAAATAAATTCACAAAAAAAATAATTATAAGAAAAAACATAATATGTTGAGAGAGACAGAGAAAAGAAACAAATAGTAAACTGAAAAATTGAGACAGCAAAAAAATTATAATTCATTTTAACAAACAATTAATTTCATTTATAATAATAATATATTTATATATAAATTGTCATAAAATTCGGTTAATTTTTATTTGTTTTCCAAATATATTTATTTATATATTTCATATATATTTATTTATCATGTTTGTCATTTTAAAATATAAGGCAATCATCAAGGTATATATATATCATATCAAATGTAAGTGTGTGTGATTGAATAATATAATAAATAAATTTCTTTCATTATATAATTAATATAATAGAAAACAAGGGAAAAATTTATTATTTAATTATCATTCAAATTAATATGTGTCTCAACAAACAAAAAGTCAAAAAAGTGTGTGTATTATGTTAATCATAAATGCAAAAAAGTGTGTGTAGGTGCTTTTTATTATCCAAATATTATATTTTTAAGTCCTTATATAACGCGTGAGTGAATGACTAGTCTTTATGGGTGTGTATATAAAGTGATATAAATTTTGTTTGATATATAAATTTTATTCATATATTTAACCAGTGCAACTTTTTTGTGTGATATAGTGCGAAAAAGGCTTGCATTTAATATGTGTGTCAATCAATCATACGATAAATGTCGATGTCGTCTCTCGTATAGTATTTATGATTATTTTTTGGTAAATATATGATAATATGATTGCAGTTTTTGCTCACAAAAAGTCACTTTTTTAATCTCATATTTGTGTGGAGACCAGAAATGCTTGCGAATGGAAAATATGATTTGAGAGAAAATTTTTATATAATTTTTTTCGTAGTTTAAAAATAATATGTATATAAAAAAAGTTTTTTTTAAAATTTATGTGTGATTTTAAGGCTTTTGTTTTTTTGAATAATAATCATAATATTGTGTTTCAATCAAAAAGTGATTTCATAATAATATGCGATAATATCATCGAAAGCTGATATCAATTGAGAAAAAAATTTAAAACTTTTTTTTGTATAAACTTTTCCCTCATAATGGTCTGCAATATCATGAGTGGACAGGTAGTCAAATGAGATAAATGCATGTATTTTTCAGAGATATATGGATGTATGTGGTGAGTGAGTGAGTGGGTGAGAGGATAGAGATACAGGTGCCCAAACATAGTGTGTTCATATGGTGTACAAATGGGGATGAGAACCGGTAGTACAGTAGCGGTATTCGGTGTGTATAATCTCTCAAATAACAAACCCTTTACAATAGGGGGGAAACATGTGTTTAAGTGGTTTTTGTCTCAAAAAATTATTTTTAAATAGATTTTTAAAAATATATTTATGTTTTGCTCAAAAAGTGTCGAGTTTTGTCTGTTATGTATAGTTCCTCACAAATATGTCATTGCTGATTTATATATTTATATAATTAATATAATTATAGTATAGACGAGTAATAAATAATAAATATTATTTATAACTTATTATTATTCTTATAAAGATCTTAAAATTTCATATTTTAAAAACATATTAGACTATTTTAAATATAATTTAATTTATAATATAATATATAATATAATATATAGGTTTTAAATATAAATATATTTAATAAATATTAAATAGAAATATATTTATTAATTTGAATTCGTAAATCGATAATAAAATTTATCAAAATAGATCGATAGAGTGCGAGTGAGAGAGGTAAAATTAAAATGAAAAAAACCAAAAAACATTACTTAATTAAATTAATTTATATTTAATAATGTATTTGTAATATATTTATATATATAACGTATACGCATATACAGATCAGGGACTAATCCATATACACATAACTTAGAGAGAGGCTCGGAGATAATAATATTTAATGGAAAAAAAACTTGTCAAAATGATCATGATCATAATAATCACTAGCTCGATTATGATTATATAAATGGTATTGTGTGTAGCGTATAGTCAGAGCTGCTGTAGAGCATGCATATGGCTGTTGAGTAGTGAGGTTTGGTCCAGTGGTATGCAGATGCCTTGTATATGATTCAAATTCATACCTGCAAATGGGTAGCCAAAGCCGGGATAACCAGGGTAGCCGCCTCGGCCCGCGTAGCTGGCGTACGCCGCTGGAAAGCCTGTGTCCAATGGCGGTGATGGGGTGGGCACCGGGAGTATTGGGAGAGGGAGAGAGAGAGAAAGTGGTATAGGATTAGTGATATTCGTTATATAATTTTTTTTAATTATGAAATTCTGTGTTATTTTTTAAATGAGATTCATAATAATATATTCTGGGTAGACGCAAATGAATGTATTGATAATAATTTGAGGTTATTATATGAGCTTGCTAATTTTTGGATACAATATTTAGTACATTTGGTTCTTATATAATTAATTTTAAAAACTTATTTGATTTTTATAAAGTTTATTTTATATTATACAATGTGGTTATTTGATTAACTAAACTTGTGATTATAGTTTTATGAACTCTAAATATAGCGCACTAATTAATAGCCAGGTTTATTTTCGCAAGTAAATAGTTTATAGAAATTGCTGCATAAATAAATTACACGTTTAAAAATATATCAATCAATATAAGTGAACAGAATTATAATGACATGTATTTATAATAAGAAATACTCTGCTATTAAAACATCTCTTTTTCTGTATTGACTAGAAATGCAAGTCTTTTGAGTCCATTTACACAATGTTTTGTGTGTTTGTATGTGTTTTCTGTTATAATACTACAGAATATTCTGGTATATAATGCATACCATAAGCATTAAAATACTGAAGCAATTCACAAAACACATCGTAACACACTTATCAGATCAATAAATTGAATTTTTGGCCCCAAAAATACACTACAAAAAAGTCTGTAGTCAATCAATAATAAGGCATAAAGTCTCTCAGCGATTATATTCACGAATATTCTGTATATATATTCTGTGCCTATTTCTATACACATATATAGTATACAAACATAGCATTCAATCGCATGCGAATCGGTCGGCAATTGATTGCTAGATAACAACGAGTGGAGTAAAAATCAATACGAAATATATTAATCATATATTACTACTCCGTAAAAAACTACTAATACACAATTGAAAGCCATTAATAATAAATCTGAAGTTAGCGAGTAACAAAATATAGTGTGTACCACAAAAACGCAGTATGTATGTGCTTTCAAGTTTGCATACATACAAACAAATATCATTGATATATATGTGGCTATCATATCGCTATTCACTACAAGTCGGCGATTTATTTAACAATAATAATTTGTACCCAAAAATAGATTATATCAATACTATATACATGTTATATAAATTAAATATATAGAAATAGTCGATACAAACTAAAAAACAGGGCTTACCGTCAGTCAGTGCTCCTAAAGGCCAGACTAAATCTGTCGGATCAGATGTTTGGAAAACAAAAACAACGGAGAAAAAAGGACTTGATTAAATAAATTTGCAAATAAAATCACACATTTTAAATACTATGAGAATATAGAGACAACACTTATAAACACGACTAACGAAACAGAATATTCTCGCGGAATATATCACTAATGAAAATAAAAATATATGTTTTATGTGTTATACATATAATGGCATTCCGACGAAAATCATAAGAAATTATAAACGAGTTAATAATAGTCACGATAAGTACGAGCTAGATGAAACTTATAAGCTATGTTATGTGAGTGTATGTATAACAAGCATTCACTGTGACGGTTACCATAAGCACCCCTACCAGCTCCCCGGCCTCTGCCGACGTTGTTAGGCATCATCACTTCTTTGGGCTGAGCTTTTTTGCATTCAACCTGCACATCCCCGGCCACCCAAGTATCCCATTTAGTGTCCCATCAAGGTGTATAAGGGTATAGGCGCCAATGGTGTCGGTGGTGATGGGTATATATGCCAGCGCCCGACCATTAAGTTGTTATCCATTTCCCAGTGATTGGTATATTTGTACGGTTTTTGAAGTCCAATATTGGTGTGAATGTAATGATTGGATAAAAAGTATTCGTAATTAGAAAACAATTTTTATGGATATTTTGTTGTCAATGTATTAATCAATTTATTTTTTTAACAGCCAGTGCTCGCAGAGTGGCCTAAGATTTATGGTTAAAATTTATGGCATAATCACAGAATAGGCTTAAAGTTAGTTGTATTGCGAAACAAGTCATAAATTGTGACCAAAAAACATTAAATGGATTTTATATTTGCTTTTTTATTGTCTGCAGAATATTCTGGGAATTCTGGGAATATCTCTAAAAATTCAGTCTTGACTTTGAGCCTAAGTCTCTCTCTCTCTCTCTCTCTCTCTCTCTCCCTATCAGCCTAACCCTAACGGTTAGACTAATGTCCGCATCACCGGCTTTAGGGGGGAAGTAATTCATCAAATACTGGTGCGACTCATTGAGCGCCCGGACTGACCGAAAAGCATTAACATATCGAAATCGCAGTCAAAACACAATTATAGAAAACCTTATTAAAACTCAATGTTTTATTTATATTTATACTTAAGGTATAATTTATAATATTATAAATCTGTCGAAAATCAAAATCTGCAGTGAAATGTATATATCGTGTGTTTTGGTATTGATTTTCAATGGTATGGCATAACAGCATATTATAAGAGTCTCTCTCTCTCTCTCTCTCTCTCTCAATGGCATTATATTTACAGAAAAATATAATTCCTATAATGTCTTAAGTACTATACAAACAGTATTTTATTGATCACTACTTTATTCTTCTATCACTACTTAACGTTTGAGTTCACTATTCGTTTGTTAAGAGAATATCGTATTGAGTGCACAGAGAAAGAGGAGAAAAAAGTTTGAGTGAAACTTAAACTTCATTTTAGATATAAAGCAAAAAATAGTTGTATTGAAGATATAGTGAAACAATAGTGAGGAGAGAGAGAGAGAGAAAGAGAGAGAGAGAGAGAGACTGAAAGTTTGACTCTTGAAGTGCAAGGCTTTCGAGTTGTTTTCTATGAGAAAGTGATGTACAATAAGGACATACATGTACTGTAAGTTATGTTTGTAGTGCTATTTGGATGAATAGAGAGCACCAGAAATCAAGTGCACAACACATATATTGTACACAATATATCACAGAATTATAGTTAAGAATCCATATGAAAGAAAATAAGAGAGAGAGAGAGAGAGAGAGAGAGAGAATACTAGAAGTTTATACCATGAGCTCAGAAATACACACAAAAAACTAAAACCGTTTTTTGGTGCAACAAAAAAGACTGAAAGCATTGATTGATTTTTGTTCACACAATTAACTCAATACCGCAAATGTTAATATAAATAGAGGTATAGTTTGCCTAAATAGAGAACGGGAATGAAAGGGAACGGCAGTCGTGTATAAACACTGGTCAAGGGGCCTAAGAATATACCAAACAACCCGCACACTTATCAACAAGAATATTCTGTAACAGAATATCTCATTAACTACCACATATAGCTAGCATATTATTTAATTTAATATTAATATTATACCAAAACTTCACTGTATTACGTATACTCTACAGTAGTAAATATACCCTGCGCACCCATTTCAAGACACAATGAATGAAGACTTTTATCAATGTTGTAGCTTATGGGCACTGGTATGCCCTGGATATACGAGTAGCGTATAATCTATCACTGGTTATACAATTTTATACTCCTATTTAAGTTAAGAACTAAACATTTTTTGCCATCAATTCTATTATATTCTACTTAAAGGCAAACCCTGTGTTCTATTCGCTTATATGTATTGTGTGTCTAATAGTATAACTAATACACAGCTTTAAAGTAACGGCTTATGTATGGCTAGGGTTTTGGTTGCGTTGGTTAGACTGCCGTTCCCTTCAAATGTCTCTCAGCTGTGATTTCGATGGTTTTTGTGTGTATGTCGTTGAGAAGGTTTGTGCGGTTCGCTACCAAAACTGGCAAAACAATTGCCAGAAATAAATTATATAACAGTATAAGAGTTTTTGTGTCAAAAAATTTATGATAAATTGCTCGCTCAGAGTAATTCTGGTGCTCTCTCTCTCTCTCTCTCTCTCTCTCTCTGAAAAAAGTAAATTCTTATATAAAAGTCAGAGAGAGAGAGAGAGAGAGAGAGAGAGAGAGAGAGTTCACTTAATACTTAAATTGGAAAATCGTTTTAATGAAGCAGAAAATAATTGCATTAAATTAAATGTAAAACTTTTTTCTCTCTCTTCCTCCCTTTCCCTCTCACTTCCCCCAACACTCTCCCATATCTAATGTCATATAATTTTTGGGCCAAAAAATAGTCCAATTTTCTAATCCATTAGTTTTCTAATTCGCCTAAACGCTAAACAACACAACAAAACAGCAAAAAATAATATATTAAACACAACAAAAAATTAAAGTAATTTTTTTTGTTATGCACTTTGAAGCCATCGGAATAATGTACGAGAATATATTCATTATAATACATTGTATTAGCATTTCATTTTATAAATTACATACCATTTTATTATTAATTTCATGGAAGTGTATTTCGCAAACTTTATCCACGACATCCTCGCTCTCAAACGTAACAAAACCGAAACCTATTTATGAAAATAGATCAAGATACAATTAATACAAAAATTTGGAAATTTAATAAACAATTAGTTATATAATATTATACCATTTTCTAAGCGCTATCGAAAAGTGTATTTTTGCAATATAGCAAAATTAATGATATATCATAATAAATAAATTTATTTATAACAATTTTATAAAAGCAATGCTAGGTAATATACACCATTAGCCACCTCTGAATGCAAAATAAAAATAAAAATAATTACCTTTAATAATTATAGTGCACTATACTCCATATACTGTATATATATATATAATTTACCAGTGTTAAACTTACAGCGACAAGCTTAAGAGTATTATATTTTTTGTGTTTCATAAAATTAAATGTTGCCGTTAATTATATTGCATTTTCTTTATACATTACACTCTCACTCCCCAATACTACCCGTCCCTCTAATCCCCTACTTTTTTTTGTACTCTAGAGTGAGAGACAAGGCATTAGTCGTATGTGTCGTTTGAATGCGAGGGGAATGGTATGAATTAAGTGAACAATACTTTTAATTAAAAAACACTACACTTTATTTATCACAGTATAATTTATGCAGCAATTTCTATAAACTATTTACTTGCGAAAATAAACCTGGCTATTAATTAGTGCGCTATATTTAGAGTTCATAAAACTATAATCACAAGTTTAGTTAATCAAATAACCACATTGTATATATTAAAATAAACTTTATAAAAATCAAATAAGTTTTTAAAATTAATTATATAAGAACCAAATGTACTAAATATTGTATCCAAAAATTAGCAAGCTCATATAATAGCCTCAGATTATTATCAATACATTCATTTGCGTCTACCAAGAATATATTATTATGAATAACCTCATAAAAAATAACACAGAATTTCATAATCAACAAATTATAACGAATATCACTAATCCTATACCACTTTCTCTCTCTCCCTCTCCCAATACTCCCGGTGCGCCCCCCATCACCGCCATTGGACACAGGCTTTCCAGCGGCGTACGCCAGCTACGCGGGCCGAGGCGGCTACCCTGGTTATCCCGGCTTTGGCTACCCATTTGCAGGTATGAATTTGAATCATATACAAGG
>CAJPVJ010001080.1:7910-18195 GCA_905397405.1 Oppiella nova
GACACAAATCTCGTGAACACTATAATAGAGAACCCG
Source organism: Oppiella nova (assembly GCA_905397405.1). Classification (NCBI taxonomy): domain Eukaryota; kingdom Metazoa; phylum Arthropoda; class Arachnida; order Sarcoptiformes; family Oppiidae; genus Oppiella; species Oppiella nova. The sequence continues at coordinate 7,947 of CAJPVJ010001080.1, forward strand.
AACCATAGGCTAACTATACTCGCCATATGAGACATGTACTCCTCGATAGACATCTTAATGGATATCTCATAAATGAGCATGGACTCATACGGCGCTTTCATTGCTAAACCATAGGTGCCATTAGGTTTTAACCTGTTATAAAACTGATCAGTTATGGCATCCAACTTATAATACTCCTTGACACAATATATATTTGTCGTGCACGTTTTTCTACACTCGTATAGTAATTGTGGATGTTGCATCTGGTCCGTATTAAATTTTAGACTAGAATTTGTATCGTTTGTCAACATATTAACAGGGTAATTGTCATACTTGTAATAATATACCATTTGCAAGCACTCGGTTATGCAACTGTCCATGGTGTCGGAGTTTGAGCATTTTATATAGCTAGATGTATATTTTACGATAGTTTTGGTATAGCTCATTCGGCATATGTTAGTATTAGTCGTATTAATGTATTTGACATTAATATTTTTGATCAGTCTAGTCGTTTCTCTATTAGAGTGGATATCAAGGTAAAATCCATTGTTTGCCATATGAATAGGATCTTTGATGTTGATTATGTACATGAACCCGGCTAATAATATATTTGCAATATCAATTTTGTATACATCAGATCCGTAACTATGTTGCTCATCAAATAGCTTAATACAATAATAAGTGGCATCTATACCGATTCTGTACCGGGTGACATTGGTGCAATTTTGATAAATAAATTTAAATACTTTATAAGCGTTTAAATTTTGTAGATTTTCTGGTTTTATGTCATTATTATAGACCATACACCCAAATATATCTTCCGGTGCTCTCATGGCAGCTAACTGTTGACCAATATTTAAATTATTTAAATATCTCTTTAGTTTACCTGGAGAATTTTTAATATCCTTATGCTCATTAAGGAAATCTTTATTTAACTGGGTGATTTTATCCATACAAACCGTTATCCCAGGTATTGATGCTTTGTTTTCGACTTCATACTTAACATTAGTAGTGGTTTCGTATGAAAAGTATAATAAACTTATTTTATACGTTTGATACATACATCCAATTAAACATAATAATATACAAACTAATTTATATAATATATTTACAGTTATATTTTTATGCATAATTAATTAAGTAGTGTTCAATAATTAAATTATTTTAATGTAGTTGAATTAAACTGAAAATGCTCAATGCACCAATTGTACTAAATGGTAGTAATATGAAAAAAATAATATTATATATTAATTAAATATTGTTTATTTAACAAATCGTATGATGTTGTAATTTATTAATTTGCTAAATTAATTACATTTATTTTAATTAAGAAAACAAATATTAAATTTTTATTAATATTTTAATGAGAAAGTCAATTATAATTGAATATATTTTGCCTTATATGATTTGTTATTATATTAATTACCTAGACAACAGTATAGACTAAATACTAGTAAACACATCCAGTATATTTACCCTATTTATTTCATTTAATACTATTTCTTAATGGTAATCTCTATTTAAATTAGCAAAATACCAAGCTCATCAATAAACACTTGCAATGCTCTAGCCTTTAACTCGCCACTAGGCATTTTATCAAGGTCATCATTTAAAATTTTAAATTGTTCCAGTACTAAACCGTGAACCTATTTCCATATAAAAACACAAAATATTAAAATACATGGTCTACTTCACCAATAACTTACAATTATATGAATAGCTCCCCAAAATTTATCCGACTTTTTATGTCGTATGTAATCCGAGGCCCACATAACGTTCCGCAGTATATTACCTTGTATATACAGTAACATTTTAGCGAGGTTACTTTCTGTGTCGGTCACCTCGATGACATTTTTACGGCTAACATCCAATTTCTCGCCCATCCACCTATACTCCTCCAAGGTGATCCGAGCATACAATAAAATAGTTTCTGATTGGCAACATTGTGGGGCTGGTAGGTGTCCAGCACCAAATACTCGGTGGGCAAATAATTTTTCGCCTTGCTCATAAATCTTTCGTAAAAATCGGCGACAATGCAAAGACCAAGGTGCTTGTATTTGAGACCCTGGAGCTTCATCATCGCCAATATGACGTTGAGGTTAGCGTAGGATAACTCCCGGATTTCGTCGATGGATAGTCTGTCCCACAGTTTTTCATATGTTTGCCAACGGAAGTCAAACTTCTCTGATGTGGGACTACAGGTGACTGAAATAAATACTGAAATTAATTTGTGATTTTCGAGAGAGAGAGAGAGAGAGCCCTTTAAATAAAACGCTTATTATGCACATTAAAATACAAAATATAAAATTTATACATGGTCTACATCACAAATAAAGCTATTATATGAATAGCTCCCCTAAAGTTATTCGACTTTTTATGTCGTATGTAATGCGAGGCCCACAATGTGTATTATTAATAATGAAATATCTGAAATTATTTTGAATGTTATAAAAATATTATTAATTTAACAAATTTAATAGCAATAAATGATTATTAATAAACCCAATGACATATCCCTTGAACTCATAGTTATTCATAAGAAACATATCATAACAATAGAAACCAATGTCTTTGGCCGACAATCGCTCCATAAATGCCATTAATTTCAGTCTATTTTTATACGAAATTCGCGTATTTTTTGCACAAATATATGAATACAGTATTGAATGGCATTTATATGCATTTGTGTTGAGTGAGGCACACATCATATTAAATAGGAAAGAAACACCAAATACCAAAATAAATAATATACCAAATAAGCACATTGGTAATAAGTTAGATTGTTTATTAAATATTAGAAATAATAGTATTTCTAAAGCAGGAGCTATCATATAATAGATTATAAAAAGTATGTATTTCATAAATTCATTAAGTTTATGTGTTATAATACAAATTGAATTATATTCATCAATGTCCTGCATGAGTTTAACATTAAAATTAAATCTTTTATTTAGTTTAATTTTAAAATAGACATCACTGTATTTATACTTGAGATACGAGACTATAATGAATACAATAATAAATCCAAATTATAACAAGCTAGAAAATTGTATGATTATTACATTAAAACATGCTTGCCAGAATAATACACCCAATAATGGGTAACCAGTATTAGGGTCTAAATAAGCCAATGTCGAGATTAATGAAGAAACAATAAATGACATCACTGAAAGTATATAGAATTGTTGTAACATATAATATTTAGTCAGCAGGTTAAATCGAAAATTTAGTTTGAGATCATTTGTAGCGTTCAATTTTGGATCCAATCGTTTGTGTTTAAAAATATAGAAAAAGGTGCTTGGATAAAATGTTTGTTGTAACTCTTGGTATTGGATGAAAATACTGATACATAATATTATTAAGCATGCGATGCAAAATATACATGATATTAATCGTCGATTACCAAATATACTACTGTAGTGTTGTTTTTCATAATATGACATTTTTTGACATTTAATATGTTTTCATATATTATTGATTTTATCATTAAGTATTATGACTATTATTTATTGCATAATGTGTTTAGTACATTAATATGCAATTAGTGCACATAATAGTATAATGGTGATATGATTTATTAAACAATTGTTTTTCAAGAAATTATTTTATCATTTTATTTAACTTTATAAAACTATTTTTAGAAGTAAACTCAAGTATTTTATTACTTAATTTGAATAATTATTCATGTGGTTTATGCACTCAAATAATGGTGCTATATCATATAAATATAAAATTCTTATTCCTTGCAAACATAATTACCCTGATAAATAACGGGGGATTACCAATATTAACACAATTAAAATCCTTTAATAAAAATATTTAATATAATTTATTATTAACAATATGCTCACAAAATGCTCAGGGAGAATGAAAATTTTAAGTCAGTATTAGAAATTGTCAATAATTTTGTTTATCATACATTATGACTATTAATCAAATAACAATAAGTAAAATATTTAAAATATTTACAAGTACATTTCAGGAAAATATTCATTCAATTTCAATGATATTAATAGAATTATGTTTCTGTTTAATGATTTTTGACTTCCGTTTCAAATATACTTTCTGTACAAATGTATTGAAAACATTTAAATGATTATCACTTGAATTATAATAATTTTGTATATTTATAAACATCTTATTAATAAACTGAGTGAACATAATGACAGTGAATCCAAACCATAGACTCACAACACTTGCCATAAGACACACGTATTCCTCGAAAGACATCTTAAATTGTATCTCATAAACAATTTAGGGTTAGCCGGCACTCGTAGTACGACTACATAAGCACCGTTTGTATTATTAAAACCATTGTAAACATAATTATATGCCTCCACCTTATAATACTCTTTATAATAGTCTACTCCTGATTCACACCTATAACCACAAATTTTTCTAGTCTAAATAATACCGTCCAATTATTGTAAAACTTTAACTGGGTATTATAATTACTAAGCAGTACATCATAGGGTAGCCCTCCTGTCTCATTAATATAAGCATTTTAAATGCATTTTAATTTGCATTCGTGTCTAATTGGTGAGGCATGTTTTGTAATATACCCGGGCCAGTCGTACGTATATCTCACCACTGTCTTACTAAACGTCAATCGGCATATGTTTGTATCGGACATATTCAGGTAAACAGTGTCCTTTTTGTAGACCTTGTATACGATCTCATGTCGGGCCCGGATGTGGATATACAGGGAATTGTCGTCGATATAAGGCTTGTTTCTAATCGTAAACATCAAGATGTGTTGAAATTGATTATTAAACAAATTAATTACATAACCGTTGGATGAGTTAACCCGGTGCTCGTAAAACAGTGTGAGCGCCACTTTTTTGCCACTGATCGCCATACGCTACGAAGTGATCATGCTGCAATTTTTGTACGGATTGTGGTATAGGGTCACGTAATCAGCTGGTATATTTATTGAATCTAGTTCATTGTTATAGACTTGGCAGTCAATAAAATCTTGCAGTCTGGTCATAGCGTTATACTGGGTTTGTATGGGAAATGTATTCAAATAGTTTAGTAAAGTAAGGTTTAGTTTATTAAGACTTTTAGTTGTTTCAAATTTTTGTCGAAATTTATCACTTAATAGGGCTTTCTTATCGAAACAAAACGTAATGGCCGGTAGTGTTAGGCTGCCCTCCGGTACGTACTTAACATTAGTAGTGGTTTCGTACGAGAAATATAATGAACTTATTTTATATGCTTGATACATACATCCCATTAAACATAATATAATTGAGCATGTATTAAAGACATTTTTAATTGATATTCTACTCATATTTAAATTTAAACAATTATTTTTAAATTGTCGCCATATTAATTCTCTAAATATATATTTTATTGAAATCATTTTTACGTTCAGTTTACCACAATTGCTAAATTATTTAAAATTATATTTTTCTCCGGTATCATGAAGTTTTTATACTGAATATGAAAATGTAACCACACCTAAATCTAATTAAAATTATTTATAAAAAACATGACCACACCTAAGTATATTTATGCAATGTATTTGCTTGAATTTTAAATTAAAAATAAATATTATTATTATAGATCTATATTATCAATTAACCTCATGTAAAAGTACTACATTTATAACATACATTTATATTGTATTACAGAATTGTATTAACTTATAAAATTAATAATGTCATAGATAGTATTTAGATTACATGGTAAATATTATACACTAGTACATTAAGTTTCAATGTATTGAACAACAAACGTTTATAGATTTTTGATTTATCAATAAAATTTTGATAATTCAGTATTAATTATTATTTCAAATAATTATTTAAAGGTAATTTAGTAGCCGCTTTTCTTTGAACAGTTATATTAGTGATGTTAGTTTTTGGTTTAATTTTAATAATATGTTTATTCACAATTCTTGTATTTATTATGAAATTCATTAATTTATACTTCACTGCCATCTGTTGGCAAAAGTCGGTGACAAATAATATATTAAACCCAAACCATAGACTCAATACACTGGCCATAAACAGCACGTACTCCTCGAAAGACATTTTCAAAGTTATCTCATAAATTGTGGTAGGCTCTTCCGGACGATTAATTCTAACAAGGTGATATTTAGTCTTGTTTGTTTGTTCAGTATTATATTCAACCGAATAATAATATTGGGTGCAATCTATTTTATCCTTAAATTTCTCATTACATTGATCATAAATCTGTTTTCCATTGTGGGAATTAAAATATAATTTGCCCATGGTAAAATTGTGGTATTCATGTTCGTAAACAAGAGTGTTGGCATTTATATTTTTGTGTTGAAAAATAGCCTGATCAATATAACATTGAAATATAGCATCCTCCTTAGTTTGCTCTGTAAGGCAATCCGGTTTAACTCGTTTAGTGAATTTCAATATGGTTAATCTATACTTGATAACCCGATACTTATTTTGAAGCATGTACAATACTTTATGACCATCCTTATACACGTTACGTAAATGTTCGGTACGTGCATGCACGTTTAGCATAATGTATGGTGAATCAAATGGTGCAAAGGGTTTAGCTAGAAAGTTCAACTTTATCGATTTATATTTAAACTCACCACTAATATTGTAAGTTACACAAAATTGTCCATCATCAATTGAATGTAGATAACTACCAAATAATGTGCAGTTTTTATTTTTGCCCACCTCGTAAGGGATTATTAAACATTCAAAATATTCATCTAGCAACATGAATGATTTAAATTGTTGCTCGATAGATAAGTTTCGAAAAATGGCATCATTAAATGTATAATTTCTAAAAGTATCGTGGTTGATTATCTGGGTTTTGTTTACGCATATTGTAAGTCTGGGGTATAGCGCATCGTAGTTATTAGACTCGTATTTTACATTAGTAGTAGCTTGGTACGAAAAGTATAATAAACTTATATTAAACGTCTGATACAAACATCCAATTAAGCTTAATACGCGTGTAACCAGTTTATACGTGAATATTACATTTAATTTCATTTTGCAATTATTACAATTATAATTATTATTATAAAATTGTTTTCAATTTAATTTAAAAAAGTTTTAATTTAATAGTAAAACAAATATTACTGTAGATAAGTATCTAAATTAACAATTCCATAAATAGTAACAGAATTAACACATTAAAGATATTTTGTTTTATTTTATTAAAGATATATTCAGAAATTGTAATATAATTTTCAAATGTAGTACTGTCATATAAAGTTAGTTTTATTAGACAATATACATGTATACCTGGGAATTAGAAATATAATAGAATAAAACTTTATTAGAAAACAAAATTAGCATTTATATTAAAAACTTTATATGATGTCAATGAATTATATTAATTGTTTTTTGAATCATACTACATTGCGTCACTATAAATATACACAAATTGAATTATCTATTTAAAATATAAAATATGGTAAACAATTATTTCTTAAATTTTAATTAGATTTACTAACATTTTTATAAGGTTAATAAAAATAATTTAAAGTATGTCATATAATTAGTTAATCTGATGTGTTAATTAATAAATGCGAGATATTTTAATATGTTATATTTTACTTTTCAAATATTATGTTTTTGTATAAGATTGTTAATTCCCGAATTATATATAAATGTATATGATCAATATATTTTGTATAAATATTTATTAATCACTATTTGAAAAATATATTTAATTATATTATGTTAATAAATTCTTGCATTCTTAAATTAATAAGAAATTAATATTTTTAATTTGTTAATGTATTGTATTGATCATGTAATCCATGAAAAATGCAATATTATATTAACAAGTTAATGTACATTTAATGTGTAGAAATAGTAAATATATTGATTAAAGTAAGTAGTAACATATTATTAATTTAACATTTAAGAAAAATATATCAAATATTTTATTTTATTGACATGAGATGACGCCAAATTGCACCCGAGTGTTACATCTACGCTAATCTGTTTAATCTATTGATGTTAGACTGTATTGACATGAATTGTAATGAACATCATTATTGAATTTAACGGTTTTTGCAGTGAATCTCACTGTAAAAAGATAAATGATGTTAAATAAAAAACAGTTTTAACCTATATTAAATCTATTTTTAAGTATGAAAAAGGATATGAAAATCGTTTATTGTACTAAATTAAGGCATAAATAGTGGTGTAATTTTACTGTAGGATTGATTGATTTTGTGATCTAAATAAAGCATTTTAAACTATAAGTTTTGAAATAGTTTTTGTCTCAAATTTTGTGGTAAGTTTTTGTCGGAAAAAAGTTAACCACTTAGGTGTACCGGGTCGGGGTGGCGCCGTCCTTGGGAAAGGCGGCCAGGCATCCCGGCCCTGGTGAAGTGCTGTTATCGAGACGTGCAGTTTGCGTGCCATAATAGCACAGAAATGGAGGCGCAGACGCCGTCCGCAGAGCAACGCCACCGCTCACCCCATAGCACAGAGTGGAGGCGCAGAGACGTCATCGGCAGTGCAATGGCACCCCTCTCCGACACCAGCAGGTAGGGGACCTGTGTGGCGCCCCCCGACACCAGTAGGAAGAGGGCCTGTGTGGCGCCTCTCCCTGAGAGGGTAACCCCTCTACCAACACCGACAACACCAATACTAGGAAGGAGTGGAGACCGCTGCGAGCCACTCCTACCCATATGCACATGGCGTCGCGGACCTGTTCGTCGAGGCACCACGTGACATTATAATAGCATAAAATAAATAAAGAATCCAGATAGTATATTATTAATCTAAATATTTTGTTAAAAATTTTATACCATACTAACATAGTATTATTATAATATATTTATAATTATACAATATTAATTATTATTTAAGGAAATTATTTATATGTAATTTAGTAACCGGTTTCCTTTGAACAACTATATTACTGACATTAGTTTTGGGTTTAATTTTAATAATATTTTTAATTAAAATTTTTTTATTTATTATGTAATTCATTAATTTATACTTCACTGCCATCTCTTGACAAAAGTCGGTGACAAATAAAATATTGAACCCAAACCATAGACTCAATACACTGGCAATAAACAGCATGTATTCCTCGAAAGACATTTTCAAGGTTCTCATAAAAGGTGGTAGGCTCTTCCGGACGATTAATTCTAACAAGGTGATATTTATCCTTGTTTGTTTGCTCGGTATTATATTCCACCGAATAGTAAAATTGGGTGCAATCGATTTTATAATTATACTTCTCATTACATTGATCATAAACCTGTTTACCATTGTGGGAATTAACAGATAATTTATCCATAATAAAATTAAGATCTTGGTATTCATGTTCGTAAACAAGTGTGTTTCCATTTATATATTTGTTTTGAAACATAGCCTGATCAATATAGCATTGAAATATAGCATCCTCCTTAGTTTGTTTTATAAGGCAATCCGGTTTAACTTGTTTAGTGTATTTCAATATGGTTAAGTGTTTCCATTTATATATTTGTTTTGAAACATAGCCTGATCAATATAGCATTGAAATATAGCATCCTCCTTAGTTTGTTTTATAAGGCAATCCGGTTTAACTTGTTTAGTGTATTTCAATATGGTTAGTCTATATTTGATAACCCGGTACTTATTTTGAAGCATGTACAATACTTTGTGACCATCCTTATACACGTTACGTAAATGTTCGGTACGTGCATGCACGTTTAGCATAATGTATGGTGATTCAAATTGTGCAAAGTGTTTAACTAGAAAATTCAACTTTATCGATTTATATTTAAACCCACCACTAATATTGTAAGTTATACAAAATTGTACATTATCAATCGAATGTAGATATCTACCAAATAATGTACAGTTTTAATTTTTGCCCACCTCGTACGGCAGTATCAAACATTCAAAATATTCATCTAGTAACATGAATGATTTAAATTGTTGCTCGATGGATAAGTTTCGAAAAATGGCATCATTAAATGTGTAATTTTTTAAAACATCGTGGTTGATTATCTGTGTTTTGTTTACGCATATTGTAAGCTTGGGGTATAACGCATCATAGTTATTAGACTCGTATTTAACATTAGTAGTAGCTTGGTACGAAAAGTATAATAAACTTATATTAAACGTCTGATACAAACATCCAATTAAATCGGAAGCATCGTGAAGTGAAAGTAAATTGAGTGGTTATTATTGCCATGATTAGTTAGCCAATAACATAATTAAAAATTTTAAATGACTAAAGTTGGCCAATTAAGTAAATTTGCTTGTTAAATTCACATTCAACCATCAGTGACATCCTCATTTTGTCATTGAAATAACAT
>CAJPVJ010001081.1:6199-18190 GCA_905397405.1 Oppiella nova
CATCATGCTTATATTGTTAACATATTGGGCTTTTTCAATTGACAGATATAATAATATTCGGTCTATGAATAGTGGAATTTAACTAAAAGTGTCCATGCACCCACTATTGAATTGATACAATTTTCTATGATTTGACTAAATGTGTGTAAATATTAATATTAAATTGATTTAAATTGATTAATAGTTACATGTATACTGTAAGTGGTGTCACTAAACGGATATCAATTCAAATTAATTATTGTATGTGTGCTATATAAATGATATATTACAATAATATAATACAGTCGATTACAGTGCTGTACATATGGTATTAATAATAATATTATATAATCCATAAAATTGTAATACATATAACAAAAAGCAATGTTTGACTCAACGAAAAGTCTATTTTAAAAATCACATTTCACTTCATATTTAAAAGAGTTTTCAAAAGCAGACGAGACATACCTGCCCTCCCTGTGCCCACACATACTTTACTGCATAACTGTGATATTAAAAGTCAAACAATTGTAAAGAAATTAATCATTTTTTACTCATATTTTGTAAATGTTTTTCGAAAGCCTTTCCTTTCATTAAAAAGCTTTTAATGAAATGTTTTACTCATTTTGAGACACATTTCGTGGCATTTGTTTGAAATTCACGCAAAACTTGTGTTTTGAACACATATTTGAAAACTGCTTCAAAAAGTGATTGAAATTGTGTTTGAAATCACAAATTGATGGCGAAATACACGACAATTATCTGTAGAGTCAAAGGAGAGACTATCCTAAGACTGAACCACGACTTCGATGGTCACGACAACAATGTCTTCTACTATAACGACACCACCGATGACCACAAGCACCCCATCGACAAACACGCCACTCATGACCACAACCGCCATCACAATGAATATGAGTTGAACTTAAATCATGTCAAACAAGAAGTGATGAATCCGTTTGAGGACCCGTTCAGTGATTGTCAGCAATTGCTCGACAGCTTCGATAAGAACTACTCTTTAGTATCAGAAACCAAACCGAAAGATGAAATGAATGGATCGGTTGGTGACAGTTATCACAGATATCTTAAGATCACAAAATCCAATGGCCGTCAAGTGTTTGCCTGCAAGTGGAGGAACTGTAGCTATTCAGCACTCTGGAGGAATGCCATCGCAAACCATATCAGGAATCACATGAAATACTTCCCATTTGTCTGTGAATTTGCCGGTTGTGACAAAAGTTTTGCCATTTCTTCGAATCTTAATAATCACCGAAAAGTACACTCCGGAAGACATAAGACATTGAATGACACGAAACACGAATTGATGGAAATGAATGCAATTCAAGACAATTGCCGTCAAAATGGATCTCAAACTCAAAAACGGAAGACAAGTGGAAATATGATGAGAAATAGGGATACTATTTGTCCACAAAAAGAGTCATTTGTTGATAAAAGGGATACAAACTATGGGCTCAACAAAAGCAAAACCAAAACCAAAACCCAAAAGACGAGTCTTAAGAGTCTTAAGCGAAATGATATTAAAGTGGAAACAACTGACGAGCGATCGGCAGAAGGTGTGGCAAAACCATCGTTTGTGGGCATTAAAAGTGTTGAACAATACTTCACAGTCAGTCAAAGAGACGGCAAGACTTGGAGGAAGTGTGTGTTCTGTGATTATGTCACCCCTTACCCCACTTCCATCATATATCATATGAGAAGCCAACACTTCGATGACAAGAATTTTGTGTAATTATTATATCATAATTATCATGAATATGTCCATTAATTTATATGACTATTTAATTGATCTCTTGATTAGGTGTGGAGTTTGTGGCAAACGATTTGCGATTAAAACCAATCTAAACAATCATAAAAGAGTCCATAAATCAAGTAAACATTAGTAAATCACCAGTATAACTATTCTCTATGCCCTAATTGAATACTATCGTAATTTAACATTTCTCATATTTCCATTTAACTTAAGTTTGACAATATTATAAAGCTATCAAAATGTAAACTCCACGAAAAATTGAATATTATAATATCAGTATAATATTAGGTACATTTAAGTAATGATACAGTAATATAAAGAATAATAATAAGAAAAGCTATTTGATCCAGGTTTAATATTATAGAGCCTTTAGTACAATCTCTTGATCTCATATGAATATTTCGTAAACATTGATTGACTGGATCATAAGTTCAAATGTTAGTATCGCATTGGATATCATATATTATGGATGTGTCCGGAATAATGGAGGCAATTAAACAATATTGACCCTGGATGAAAGTGTATTGCCCCAACTTTTGTACCTAAAGCTCCAATCAATAAATATATATCAAAACATTTCATTTATCACTCGTTTCAATACAATTTAATTACCGTGGAATTAATATAGGGTAAAATAAAACTACCAATTCTTATACTTTTATTTATTGTAATAAGAATATTGTTATAATAATAATAATATCAATTGTTATGGTGATAATTGTATATATAAATTTAATTACCGTGGAATTAATATAGGGTAAAATAAAACTACCAATTCTTATACTTTTATTTATTGTAATAAGAATATTGTTATAATAATAATAATATCAATTGTTATGGTGATAATTGTATATATAATTGATTTTAATTAATCTTTAATTACAATTTGTAAATGAATAAAAATGTTTACGGATTGAAATATTATCCAATATCAATCAAAAGTTATATCAAATTCATTAAACAGAAAAAGTAATAAACAGACGTTTCTATAGATTGAAATCTGAATCTTAGAGTATAATTGATAAACATGTAAAAATATTTTAATTATTTGTGCAAATTGTGTTTAATAGCAATGAATACGATAATGTTGTGAATGTATACAGTATTTAGAAATATTTTAATTGAACGCTATATTAGTGATAAGCGTGCAGTGGATGTGAGAGTTGTGTTGATTGGCAATTGAGTGTCCGTTCAATGCATTCAACGATGTATTCAATGCATTGAGTGTTGAGTGCATTGAAAACACTGTAAACACAATCACTGAACACATGAGTCGTGCACTCATTCACTGTATGTATTGTTTGGCCATTCATTTCATATGAACACATGTTTTCATTACTTCATTGACGAATACTTCAGAAAGTCTTCGGTGGCGACAATGTCTCAACCAATGTCTCAACCAATGTCTCAACCAATGGTCTTTAAGACAGTTATCTGTAAAGTCAACGGAATAACACTCTTAAACCTCAACAACGATTGCATCGATAATAGCGCCAAATATTGTGATAAAGACATTAGTGATGGACACGAGACAATTGGATGTGATATCGATGTGAAAGATACGAAGAATGTGAAGACTATTGTACAAAGAGTCCGACCCATGGGTGCGGAGGGCAGAGCCAGAGGGGTTAGGGATGCGGTGGAGGTGCAGAAGATCGGTAATGGCATCGAGAGTGTGCGCCAGTATGTAGTGACCACCAGAAAGTATGGCAAAGTGTGGCACTCGTGTCAGTGGAAGACATCTCGTGGTCCCTGTCCTTACGGATCCAAATGGTCCGGTGCTATGGTTTGTAATGATTGAGCGCTTGATTTGTGTCCACATTCTTATCATGTATTTCATGTGATCTCAGGTTAACCACATTCGCAGTCATTTGGGTAAACATTCTTCATATATATCTCTTTGACACCAATTGTTGATAATTGATTCCTTAGGCATCAAACCTTTTGGATGCGGTTATTGTAAGAAACAGTTCACAATTGCTTGTAATCTGAAGAATCATCTGAGAATACATCACGGGTTGAGGGCTAAGATTGTCTTAAACGGTGGCCGAAGACGTAAATTTAGATCAGAGAAGGTTGTGGTCCAAGAAGAGGTCCACCAGTCGGTGGACTCCTATTGCGATGACAAGATTGCATCAAAGCTGAGGATTTTTAAGCCAAGTTTTATCAACGGAAATGTGGCCAACAATCCGTACGCTCTTCAAAGAGATGTCCCGAAGAGGACAGTGAAGAAGGTTCAGAGATATGGCAATTTCGTCGAAGACTTGGATGACAACAGCGATGACCAGAACGACGACCAAGACATGAATGAAGAGATTGACGACCATTTGGACGAAGAAGAGGCAGAGGAAGAGAACCGATTGTTTTACGAGAAGACCAATGAAGAGGAAGACGATAAGCTCGAAGACAGGGAACTCTCGAAGTTCTTGACTAAGAGGAAGTATAACAAGAAGTTATGGTTTGTATGCATTTGGAATCCGCGACAATGCAAATTCAGATCACATCTAAGGAATGATATCTTAGTGCACGTGAAGAAACACCAAAATATGGGACAATTCGTGTGCAATTGGAATCACTGTAGAGCCAGCTTTTCAGACAAATCCCAACTCATGGCCCATCAAGTGATCCACAAAAAGCAACAGCCATTCAGATGTAATTACAAGGGCTGTCAGTTCCAGACTATCAACGATAAAACACTTCAAATGCACAAAATTAGACACAAGAGATGCTTATGAATATTAATGCCACCAATGAGTCCATTAGAGCTCTTAAGGAACCAATGAAACGCTCAAAATTTTATTATATTTTATCATATTTTCAATCATTTAATGCTAATCTCAAAGTATATGAATTTATTGAAAAGAAATTATAGTTTACATAATTTGAATAATTGTTTTGTTTGTCTTAAAACGTTTAACGTTAGAGTGAGTTTTCACTCACGAATTAATTAATCAAAATTTGTTTATCTGAATATTACTGTTCCCAGTATAACAGTATTCCCAATCCATTCAATGGTATCAAGTTTCTGTTCATTAGGACATGATTTTTATTTTACATATGAATTTAGTTTATTATCTATTTATATAATTAACTGATTTAAGGAATTTATTTTTTATTCAAATTAAGAATGTTACATTCTTAAATACAATTATGTTTCATATTATTATTATGATTTTATTCAAATATATTTTTTCGTGAAATAAAATTTAATTTTATGTTTTAATCATTTATAAATCAATATTTTATTCATTAACTTATAAAACTATAGATCAGCCAAAAAATGGCAAATTATTCCTCAGCCAAGAATATGAACCCTTCTTCCGGTATTGAATACGTCTCCACTCTTCGGGCGGAATGTTATTGATATACGGATACAAGAATTTGGGATCCTTTGCGTCCACAATACAGTCATGTCAACAGCCAATCACACAAGTTGTCAGTTTATAAGTGATAAAATGATTAAAACATAAAATTAAATTTTATTTCACGAAAAAATATATTTGAATAAAATCATAATAATAATATGAAATATAATTGCATTTAAGAATGTAACATTCTTGATTTGAATAAAAAATAAATTAAAATTATTCCTCAGCCAAGAATATGAACCCTTCTTCCGGTATTGAATACGTCTCCACTCTTCGGGCGGAATGTTATTGATATACGGATACAAGAATTTGGGATCCTTTGCGTCCACAATACAGTCATCAACAGCCAATCACACAAGTTGTCAGTTTATAAGTGATAAAATGATTAAAACCAATAATTGTTAAGTTATTTTAATTTCTCTCTCTCTCTCTCTCTCTCTCTCTCTCTCTCTCGCAAACACTTTTGCTTAAAGATATTGTTTAAAAATAAATGGATAATTACCCCATATTTCCAAATATATTTAGCTTCCAATATAATAGGGAAAGGATTAGTAGATATTATATGAATTAGTAATAGAAATAAAACAAATCTCATATTCAGTGAAAGTATTTTAACTGTATTTTTATAAATAGTTGAGATTTTAAAAAAATGTATTATTCTGAATATAAAAATTAACTTGATATAATTTTGCTACATTAAAGTTCTTATAAACATATTCAAAAACAGTGAACTGATATGATATGTGACCGCATTTTAGGGGATTAAGAAGTGAATGATTAAATTAAAACTAATCTTGGATTAAGGATTGAATGTAGACCTCCAATATCTGGATTAAGATATGTGTGGTTTTATGTAAGTTAATTGGATTTATGATTATAATATATTATATTTTATGAGTTTATATTAAAATTATTATTAAAAAAGTTGTGGAGAACTTAAAAAGTTTGTCAATGTTTAAGAAAACCAATGAAAATTTCATTACTGTATGAAATGATTGTGAATTTGTTTGCAAAGTTTGTGCGAATGACTGCACTATAGAGACGTTCCCTGCGTTTGACTCTATTTTACAGTTTGTTTGAAACGCCTTTAAAATGAATGAATGAATGAATGAACGAAACATTGAGCGAAACATAACATAACATTAGACGTGAAGTGAATCCTAAGACTGTCTGTGAAGTGATGTCTGAAATGTCAAACAAAATGTGTTTCCAATTCAATTGAATTGTTGTGTAAATTGTGTGCAAATAATGGAAAGTAATGTGAATTTATTGTCAGAATTATATGATATTAAGCGACAAAACATCGATTGGGAGATAAAGTTGGAAAACAGTCATCACTTGAACACTAACTGTCAATCAGTTGATTCCGTGGACACCACAGACAAAGTGAATCCATTGGACCCGTTGGACACTAAGAGACACCACTTCGAGATCACTGTAACCCCCAATCAAAGACCTGTCAATAACGGCAATAAGAGGACGTATTCTCGTGTCAACACATCCCACACCTCAGCGGACAGTGCAGTGATGATCACCAATGAAAGTGTCAACAATTGGCTCAACTCTGGCACCAATCACATGAACCACACGTACGATGGCATCAGGAATGTCGAGGAATTCGTGGAGAGACGGAAGATCAATGGGATCACTTGGTATCACTGCAAATGGCATCAGTGCTCCTATGCCTCCAACAAATCCAATCATTTGGTATTAGTTTAGTTTGTATTCATATGACCACCAATTGATCCCATGATGGCGTACACCTGTGCACCACTTGCCCACCACTTCCCCCCACCTCTGCTCTACCCCTCCCACCCATACCTGTCGAGTGAACGCCCGACCCATGGCTTACCATAAGATGTGACCTAATTCTGTGACCCAAACTCTGTCTTGTATTTCGTGGCGAAAATTGAATCCAATTTTTTGTGTAAAGTCTGTGAAAAGGATTTTGATATGAATTGTCTATATTTGGGTTAAGGAAAGAAATATTTGTTTTTCACATATTTTGCTGCATTAGAAGAGGTATTGCCATGAATTGCTGGCAATGTATGGCTGTATGTATGGGTGATGTGAGTGAGTGTGTGACCCCTCCTTGTATTCCTGGAATTCTCTGCACTCTCTGTAGACCTGTAGACCCCCGCAGCTATCACTCACTCCTAAGGGTTTGCCTTATATTGCATTCACTACTATACTATACACTAATATCATCAGCAAAATGATAGCAAATTTGTTTTTTCGGTATCAAATATTTCGTAAATCTCAAGCTAATTATCGCAGTACTGTATAAAACATATGAATTAATGTGGAAATCAGGTCTAATTAAAACATTCACTTCAACAACACTTTTGTATATTTAATATATTTGACAGAAAAGGCTAATAATTATGTGAATAATAGTGACGGAAATAATGACTTAATTTTGCATAATTTTAGGAAAACATTTCATTTATGTCATACAAAACAAACTAACCCTGATACTTGCCTGCACTCCTTTAAGCCTCTAATTTTCGGTTTTATGAATTAATGAATGCTTTGATGCAATCATACGGATAAGGATTGATAGCAAACATACATTTATAGTAAGAGTAATGAACTGAAACACGTATTTATGATCACATAATATCCTGGTTTGCGTTTTGCTTTATTTTGACTGTCATTGTAGTATGAAATTGAAATAAATTTGTAAAACAATTAACTAATTGCTGTGTGTTTTGTGGTGGACATACAGGTGCGGCACATACGTAAGCACACAGGGGAGCGACCATTTTCGTGCAATTGGCCTAATTGTGACAAAAAGTTTACCGATTCGTGGAAACAAAAGGACCACATATTGACACATAAACGCAAACTCATGTCTATTCCGCAAAACCATACGCCGACTGACAGCAAAAGTGATGATCATTTGAAACAATTTGTGGAAATGTTGAACACAAATACCAAACTTTGTGAACCCATTGACAACGAATGCGATTCCAAAGCCAAACAACAGTTAGAAGACAGGGATGAAAGGGATGACGATATGAACACTGATTTAAATATGTTTATACCAGAAGTTATAGTCAGTGAAGTGGACTTAAGTGTAGATAATGTGACAAATAGTGACACAAATGTATCACCGGATGAATTGGTCGATAATGTGGCCCAGTTTTTCGAGAAAAGTCTTATGAGTGGCAGGGAGTGGTTCCGGTGTAAAGCTGCAGACTGTAATTATGGAACTCCTAAAAGCCATTATCTCATACGACATATACGTTCAGCTCATGGCCAGGGAGTGAATGAGCGGCTGTTTGGCTGCGAGTGGCCCGACTGTTACAAGAGGTTTACGGACGCATACAAACTGAAAGAGCATCAGTTGACTCATTACAGGAAATTTATTACAACTGTTGGAAACAATAATAAGAATTCAATGGATTTAGTCTTTGATCTCAACAACAAAAGTGACACTCAAATGGATAATAATGTAGTGATTAGTGAAGTGAATAATACGGTGCAAACAAACGGATTGACTACCAGTGCCAACGGTTTGAATAGATTGGCGAACCGAATGACATTCAATGTGAGCGACCAACAGACCACTCAACTGTTGAGCCCCAAGAAGGTTGTCATGTCTATCAAGAATGTGGAACAGTATGTGGAGCGCCGCAAAGTGGACGGTTTGACCCGTTATTTTTGTCAGTGGCCTAACTGTGTCTACTCGAGTAACAAAAGCAATCATTTGGTGCGACACATCTGCAGCCACACCAATGAGCGCAACCATTGCTGTGATTTCATCGGTTGTGGTAAAAAGTTTACTGATATTTGGAAACTCAGAGACCATAAGATGTGTCATAATCTCAATGTGTCGGTCAGTAGTAGCAGTCCTGCGCCCCAAAAATCTTCACCGCAAGTCACCGCAAAGGCATCCAATCAATCGTTTTATACGCCCAATGCTAACAGACTTTTGATACAAAGTTTGTGTTCCCCTCCCCTCCCACTACTGCCTACTCTTCCCCTTCCGTTAAATTATAACAAAATGAGTGTGAAATCAAAAAGTCCAGTCGATGTGGTGATGTCCATCAAGAATGTGGAGCAATATGTTGAGCGCCGCAAAGTGAACGGAATTACATTTTATTTCTGCAAATGGCAGGACTGTAATTACGGATCAAATAAAAGTAATCATTTGGTACGACATGTGCGCTCACATACCGGCGAACGTATGTTATTTAACACTTGATTTTAAGTGCAAATAATCTGAAATTCACTTTACTTTAGGTCCGTATGAATGCGACGAATGCGAGAAAAAGTTTACGGACTCCTGGAAACTAAAGGATCACAAATCGATTCACGCGAAAAAGCATTTGGAAAAATCTATAACTGAACAGAATTTGGCGTTTTTTAACTTATTTAACAGCAATCAAAACGATTTACAGATTAGTTTAACAGATAATTCATTTCAACTGCCAATTGATTTGAATATAAAACAAGAAATTAAGTCAAATGAGAGATCAATGAAATGTGAAGACAACGCCAATGAGAAGACAATGGATGACAACCTATTGTCGCAATCATTGGACGATATGGACGACAATGAGTTCAATGAAATGGAAGAAATAGATCTCTTCGTTCCGCAGGTTATTATCGATGAATCGGACGATACTTTCGTGAATTTAAATAACGATTTACAAGAGGACGAGACAAAAGTGATTGATTCGACCGATGACTCCAATTATGGCATTTTGTCGATTAAGAATGTCGAGCAGTATATCGATAAAGTGGTCAAAAATGATGGCAATTGGTATGAATGCAAGTGGAATGGCTGTGCGTTCACCACCCAAAAGAGTAGTTACGCTGTAATCCATGTCTACAAACATTTGGGACAAAGTAAGTGATGTCGACAATCACTTTGAATCAATGGACTCATTGCTTGTCATTACGTTTAGAGCCATACAAATGCAAATGGAGTGACTGTGACGCGAAATTCAATAAAAAGCAAAACCTAACCATTCATATGATGTCTCATACGGGGGAACAGGTGTTCAAATGCCAATATCCGCACTGCTATTACACAGCCATTAGTCCGGAAGCACTTGGAGGGCACACACAGAAACATAACGGGGAGAAGCTGTTCCACTGCGGATGGAATGACTGCAGCGCACAATTCGCCACTAGTATTGAACTGTTAAGACATTCAAAGACACACACAGGTGTCCGACTTTATAGATGCCATTTCCCTAACTGTACGTATGTCTCCAAATATAATAATAAGTTAACGATTCACGTGAGACGACACACCAATACGCGGCCCTTCAAGTGTGAGGTCGAGAATTGTGGTAAAAGTTTTATAGTTAAGGATAAGTTGAGACGACACGAGGCCTCAGTCCATAAGACTCTTCTACAGCATACAAGAGTACCAAAAATAGATGTCAATTAATATTACACTTAAATAGTTATCGTTATAGTGAAAGGCCAGGGATGGGAGACTTTATTGGACACAATTTTAGACAATTTGCAACCATTGAAATAATTGTTTTGTCACTCAATGAGCACCAATTGCTTGCTAATTGGTCTCATTGTTGATACAGCATTTGTTAGATTAAAATGAAAGTTCAAATCATAGTAACAAACTTTAATATATTTATTATTAAAACATAAACT
The DNA here is from genome assembly GCA_905397405.1 of Oppiella nova. Taxonomy (NCBI): domain Eukaryota; kingdom Metazoa; phylum Arthropoda; class Arachnida; order Sarcoptiformes; family Oppiidae; genus Oppiella; species Oppiella nova. The sequence goes on from CAJPVJ010001081.1 coordinate 16,949, forward strand.
TTTTGAATGAATTTGTTTGAGTAATGAATGCTATTACCGTGAAATTTAAAGTAATTAAAAACAGCGATAAAGTCTCTCTCTCTCTCTCTCTCTCTCTCTTTGGTATAGTTTAGTCCAATTGATGGTGAGTTCTAAGACTCGATGAATGAATGGGCAATTATTTTAGAGTTAGTTTATAACTCAAACATCTATTTATTAGATTCACTGTATATTTGTTCACTGGATATTTTGTAAATTTATATATTAAACTTTTAGGCGTTAATTACAATTTGTTTAAACTAATGTAAGAAATCAGTTGTATTTGAGAACTGATTTAAAAATTAAATTTAAAACATTGTCTAAAATACTTAACAAATTAACTTTGAGGTGGCAATGAATGACTGCTCCCATCCCAGGGCTCACCCGAACCTGTTTAGTAAATATGAATATATTATACAAATGACTTTATATACAAGTTATTCACGAGTTTTATTAACTTATTAATTTTTATTTAAGTCATAATTATGTGACTTTTAATAATTATATAAGAGTTTGAGAATTGTCTCATTCTGTATCAATATATTTGTATTTATATGAAATAAGTTTACTTTTAATTTAAATTTATAAATAATTATATTAAATAATGTATTACTGCTGTAATAAGTTTGTTATTCTTTTGAAATCATTTATAGACCGATAACTAAATCATTGAATTATTTATTTAATGTAATTATAATTAACTATATTTTGATTCCCTTTTATATAACATAAATATTATTGTCTAATAAAATGCTTATTATTATTAACACATATTTGGACTATTATTTGATAAATTTAAGTGATTATAAATTTGAAATAAATAAATATAATTTCAAATAAATTAAATATTGATTCTGTGGTACAGAATCATTTTCTAACAGTTAATCCAATTTATGGCTTCATTGTCGACATCTATAGGCCATCACATGAGTCACACGTTTGGTATGTTTTAATGAAACAAAAGTTTGATTTTAAATTGGGTTTCAATTTTTGGGTGAGTTTTGCAATTAATTCATACATTCATTGAGTGCTTGTTTTGTGGACACAACTGATGGCAAGCACTCACTCATTGCCAACACATTTGCCATTCAATGCACTCATTTGTTGCCCACATTTGACACGATTTACGCCAATATCTGATGCAATGTTTGTTTTGATCACATGTTTGTCCATTCATTGAACAGATAATCACGTGAACTGCGGCCAGACATGTCTTCAGCGATG
>CAJPVJ010001082.1:0-18182 GCA_905397405.1 Oppiella nova
ACTCGAGCCATGAATTCTCTAATGATTTAAACACAAAAAATAACTTTTTTTGTCTTCTCCACTGCTCTTAAAGACTAAAAGTGTAATAATTTGTGCTGTACTTCGGCGACAAATAGTGTTTGCCATTACTGGCGACCCTTCTCTACTAAAATGTCGTAAATATGTGTCTCAACTCCTATGCCAATCAGGGGCTTATGGGGGGAACCGGATTGTATTAAATGAAATATATTACATAACTTAAGAACAATAAGTAATTTAATTGAATTAAACCGTTGTTATGTTTGCTTGAGTGGGAGAGGGAGACAGAGGGGACCGGGATATCTGATATCCATTAGACAATGGATTTCCAAGCGCTTAGTCCTCATGTGATGGCAGTCACGGCAAAGCCATAGCCGACTCTCGCTCTCTATAAGCCTTTATTATCCATTAGTGTCTAAATCTGTGTGAACTCTCGTCTCTCTGTATATTGTGTTAGATATCTCTCTATAAAAACAACAGTTTTTGAAACCTTTAAAATGAAATGAAATTATATTTTTTGAAACTTATTTTTTGTAAACACTTNTGTTTAACATCTAATTATAATATTAATATGCAATTTGTTATCAAATTAATACGATAATAAAGTTTCGCAGTCAGTGGCACCGGTATTATAATATAGATGGATTAGAAGGTGGAGGGGCACTGGTGTACGGTATATAACTATGCAAATTAAGCGCAATTTATATAATATTTTTTACAGAAATATAATATAATATAATACAGAATATAATACAGAATATAAAGCCATTCGTTGCACTCATGACATTAGTGCGAAATTATTGCCCAAAAACAGTATAAATACTATTTTTAAAAGCCAGCGAAAAAGTGAAACAAAACTTTTATTTTAGACAATTTGGCACAAAATTTCATACTTTAATATAATTTGTACAATATTTTGAACAACGAAATGATCACCACTTTGTTACACTTGAATGACAGTGACATTCGCTGAACACACTGTATATAACATAGTGTAAGTGGGTTCACAATTTTGGTGGTAATTTAGTTTATATAATATTTTTTTATTGTACACTATTTAGTGTTAATATTTTGATAAGATTTTCACTCGACTCGAGAGGTTCTCTCGCTCTTAAGCCTATTATCTCAAGGAATTATAATTTGTTTTTTATTCTCACATATCGTTTAGACACATGTGTTTCACTTATAAATTCTCTCTCTCTCTCTCTCTCTCTCTCTCTCAACCCCTTTATTATTGTTACATAAGACCTAAAGACCATAAAAAACAAATAAATCACTCATAAAGGGAAGGGAACTCTAGGTTTTTTAAACGCGAGTGTTTTGTTTAATATTTGTATTAGTATTTAAAAAGCAAATTAAATTAGAGTCAATGTGTCATATCATGTGTGCATTAATCAAACAATTATACATTATATCCAAACAGTACAGTCCCTGCACAGCCTCCAGTTCCACTACTCGTATATAATAGTAAACAGTTATTACATTTATTTTTTCAATGCCTAAACATTATATTATATAAAGTGTGTGTAAAAGTGTTAATTTGCTTAATAAATGTTTACAATTATTTCTTAAATAAATTTTTCATTTTAATGAATATATTGTGTGCGTAAAACCATTATTTTTGGAAAAATTTAGTTTTTGTTTATTTTGAAGCATATTAAATTCTGTTTTTATGTTAACATTAATTTAATTTTTTAAATTATTATTTTTTTTGTAATTAATCACCAAATAATTGGATTAATATTAATTTTATAGCAATAGTCTCGTGCACTCTATTATTAGAATTGTCAAAACAAATTGTTTTATTAATTTATCATTCATTTTGGTAACAAATATTGGAAACAATTTTTTTAGATTAATAGTGAGTGAGTGGGTGTGAGTGATATATATTAGAAAGAGAGAGAGAGAGAGAGAGAGAGAGATCAATAATAGTAGTATAAAACCAACATCATTATATTTGTTTACAATTGAAAACATAATACTACTAAAACTTTAATAACTAATCAATTTATGTTTACAATAAAGAGAGAGAGAGAGAGAGAGAGAGAGATCAATAATAGTAGTATAAAACCAACATCATTATATTTGTTTACAATTGAAAACATAATACTACTAAAACTTTAATAACTAATCAATTTATGTTTACAATAGTATATAACAAATTCAATATATTTTTATTGTCACTAATTGTTTTATTGGCATTAAACATTTGTATAATGATTGTATGTATGGTGTGCAGTTCAAAATTAAATAAAAATTTCTCGAAAAGGGTTTCCAAATAAAAGTCTAGACATTACTAGAGAAATCTTGAAAATAATTAATGTCTAAAATTGTCAAAAGTATTTCCACTCAACCCATCAAATAAACAGTAGATTTAAGTGTTTACAAAAAATAAGTTTCAAAAAATATAATTTCATTTCATTTTAAAGGTTTGAAAAACTGTTGTTTTTATAGAGAGATATCTAACACAATATACAGAGAGACGAGAGTTCACACAGATTTAGACACTAATGGATAATAAAGGCTTATAGAGAGCGAGAGTCGGCTATGACTTTGCCGTGACTGCCATCACATGAGGACTAAGCGTTTGGAAATCCATTGTCTAATGGATATCAGATATCCCGGTCCCCTCTGTCTCCCTCTCCCACTCAAGCAAACATAACAACGGTTTACTGTAATTCAATTAAATTACTTATTGTTCTTAAGTTATGTAATATATTTCATTCAATACAATCCGGTTCCCCCCATAAGCCCCTGATTGGCATAGGAGTTGAGACACATATTTACGACATTTTTGTAGAGAAGGGTCGCCAGTAGAGAATGGCAAACACTATTTGTCGCCGAAGTACAGCACAAATTATTACACTTTTAGTCTTTAAGAGCAGTGGAGAAGACAAAAAAAGTTATTTTTTGTGTTTAAATCATTAGAGAATTCATGGCTCGAGTCTCTCAAACCACAAACACAGACATTGCAAAAGTGGGAGAGAGAGAGAGAGAGAGAGAGAGAGAGAGAGAGCTGTAGTGAGCAGTTATGTGTGTGTTTTGGTATTCAGAGTACAGCGCGAACTGTAAGCGATTGTAAAAATTTATATTTTGTATCTAAAGCTATAGCTATAAGTCATATATCATCCGAAAAAGAGTCGTTTCGATAATATTTTTACGCATCACTTGAATCAATACTCAGATGAGAGAGGGGTTCTCTCTCTCTCTCTCTCTCTCTCTCTCCCGCAACCCATTTATATGTAGGGAAAGAGGTTTTTATATGAGAAGTGAATTTTAACATTACATATATTGGTTGATCACACCAGACATACATAACATCAGTTACTTTGTTAGAGTGGAGTGGAGTATGTGTGGTGCCATACATGCCTATCCCAACAGCCCTTTACACATCTTTAAACTCTTAACAACATATTTTCCAATTTTTATTCTTGAGATATATTCTTATAAGTAATATATATTTTTTATTTTACAATGGATTTAACGGGTCGTGAATGAAAAATATGCTTTCGGTTTGCCTTCATATCTATACATATATACAATACTTTACATCAAACTATGCCTTCATTTTTACGCCAAAACTTAAAAAAGTTTTTTCTTTCTGACAATTCCTTTACTCTCCAACTATTTTGAATGTCTGATGTGTTTGCGTGTTGTATAACAAAAATATACATTTTGTTTATTTGTTTGCTTATATGTATTTCCATAAGTATTTCGAGAGAGGATTTCTAATATTTTCAAATTCACTTAAATCTGAGCAGAAATTATTGAAACATATTTCATGTCGTAAGTGGTTTGGATTATAATCGTTATGTATAACCGTTATAACAGTCATAATAATAGTCGAAAACAATATATTTTATAATACGAAACAGAGATCATGTGTTAACACATAGAAAGAAATCTCTAAAATATGTATTTAAAGGACTCCTACCCCTTATAAAAACCTCCAGAATATGCTTCTGTTTATCGCTTAAGCATTGGTTTTACAATATTTTAATAGTATTATAAACAGTATAATGGGATGCTTTACATCTCATTTTATAAATTTTTAAACCCATAGACTGAGATGTATTGAGTCGTATCGCAGTTGAGGCATAAAATAAAATGCACCACATTTTGTACACACAAAAAACTAAAGTAAGAATATATGATGCCATCAAAAAACGTGATTATATTCAATAGGAGTTTAGTTCACTCACTCCCTGCCATATTATCCATATATTTTGTTTAAGGTATATATTCTTATATGCCTCCAAAATGTAATCCCATATTTTGTAAATGTTAAGTCAAATACTTTTTTCCACTATAATATACAGAATATTCTGTGGCAACAATGTTCTCAATCGTAAACCTGTCGTTTAAGGGCAAGGGAGTAAGCAAGGTTGTTAACAAAATAGCAAACTAATAAATTTCTTACCATATTACTTAAATAACAGCTTAGGGAATAAAATAATTTATATTATAAGTGAATGTTTTAATTAGATTTAAGCTGTTGTTTTAATTAAAATTTATTTGCGTTTACTATGTTACTTAAAATTGTGTATAAAATTATTAGCTATCATTAGCTCAATGGTTACCCTTCACTGACTAAACCCTATTTTTGCGAAATAGTGTTTCCTTGTGTATCGCATTATATTAACAAACATACACAGTTTATATCTATCGTATTGATTACCTATTGATTTAAATGTCTTTTTTGAAGTAGTTTTCAATGTTTTTCCTAAGATTTCGAAATTCATTCAGAAAATAATTTGTCTAAAATTTGAAACATACAGTATATATCCTTGTACTGTATATAGAAAGTTATATTCCGTGTGGTAGAGAGAAAGTTTTTACTCGCAAACCGAGACAAGATTTTTATCTTTTTAAACTACTTATCAATCTTTGAGATTAAGTGTTAGATTAGAGTCTAATGTTTTTTCTATGGAATATTCTGTGTTACAAGTTTTGTGTGTTTTTTAAAATATACAAAACTTATATTTAAAGTAAGTTTAATATTATATTATCGATAGTTTAGTGAAAAGGGATTGTTTTTAGCTGTTATAACGATGAGGTGATGACAGCAGGAGTGGGTGATACAGATTTTTATTACTCGGTGTGAGAGACCTACCAGTGCTTATACAGCCGAAGTCGCACACGATTTGACATCAATCATCCGGTGGTGACAATGATTTTTCACCCCCTTTTGCAAACGGATTGACTGTTAAAAAGCAGTTTTTATAGCAAATTTGATCAGAAAAACACACACTTTCTTATACATAGAGTACAAACACACTCGCAATCAATGCGCACATCATTTGACATCAAATTTTTATTTTATAGATTTTGTCATATATTCTGTGGACAACAGGATCTCTACCATTAGTATAGAGTTGAACTTTTTTCAGCTCTCTCTCTCTCTCTCTCTCTCTCTCTGGTGGCAATCGATGCCATCCCTTTACCAGTGCTAACCATTCACGACAAATATTATCATTTAAGTGAACTGAAAGATCAATTTAATGTCAGCGAAAGAGTGAGTGCAGAGAGAGAGAGAGAGAGAGAGAGAGAGATGAGAGGAATGGCATAAAAGGAAAAGAAAACTGATTCCGACTCTAAATAGTCAGAACAAAAGGATTTTCTGTGCAATCGTTTGTCCAATAGTTTTGCAATTTATTTGTTTAGTCGTTATATTGTATTATATTATTATTGTTCACAAATGCAGACCAGAAAACCGTTTTTCTGGCTTTCCTTCAGTCTATTTGATTGCATTGATTGCAAAGTGAACGACAATTTTCATTAGATATCTGTTATCTTATAAAATATTTGATGTTTTAAAAATGAGATCAACAAAAGTGTTATTACACTCTATATGTCTATGTTTGGCAAAAAAGTCCATTTCGATGGACCAGTAGATGAGCCTTTCGGTGGATTTTGAGTGCTTTTACGTCTGACATCTCATTTGAAGTGTATTTATATACTGTATATTCAGATGACATTCGCAATCATAACACTCTATGACTAAACCATAATATATTAGAAATTGTTGTTTTGAGCAAATATTTCGGAATACTTTATGGGCTTTGGCTTTGATTTAAATAAATGCGAATATATTCTCCATATATCTATACATTCTGTGTATATATTCCGTATATATACACTCATTTTCCCAAATGCAATGCCATTCACTCGGCACTCATTTTCATATATGCCTTTCCCTTTGATATGGTATGCCTTTTGGCCTTTTTGTCGTTCAAATATAATTCTCTCCATAAATATGAGACACAAATTCATAAGTCATTGATTCAGTGATTCATGGCATGGATATTGAGACTTCTTTTCGAGTCAATTGTTTCCATCAAATCAAATGCACATTAAGTAAGAAAGTGGAGTCCACTGTATAAACACACACAACCGCCAGATTATGAACAGGTGCTAAAAGTTTAATCATGTTGTATGCGAGAGAGAGAGAGAGAGAGAGAGATCATACGGAGGATGTGATGGATTGCATATTTTGAGCGCATTTGTTGTATAAGAGGCTATCGTTTGATACAGACGTCAATGTATTTCAATTAGAAAATAGTGTTTTCTGTGAACAAGAATTGCGGTCAAAATATGCGATCCATCACTGAATGCACACCACTATTGCCCATACAATCAGGTGTTTAATTAGTGGAAAGATATTGCGGACAATATTACTGGTAATTATAGTTAATTCATATTTTTATGTGAAAAAAGGATTGCCTGACACTCGAAGAAATGAATACAAATTTTAGTGTAAATTAAGGCAAATTGATTTTATGTGGGCAGTAAAAATGTGACATAATATGAAATTTTAATGATACTTTTGCCATGCTCAAAGGTGAAAACAATTGGCCACATACAAAAAGTAATTAAATTCAATTTGATGGCACCCGTTATATACTGTAAGATATGGCTCATTAAAAATGTGAGTCTAATTTGAATGCATAGTACGGAACGGGTAGTCAAAGGATAAATTGTTGGCAAAAAATAACAAAAACAAAAAACTAATCTTAATTTGCAATGCACTCGCATATCATCCACTTTCTGGAGGGCAATGCAATCGATATATACTATGTGCCGATAAATTGATACACATTTTTGGCGTACAAACCGTTCAAATAAATAGAGAAAATTCTCGTTTTTATTCGTGATTTGTCTCATTCGCTGGCAGTGGAAGGGAAGGGGAGGTAAACGGAGAGAGAGAATAGGCTTTTCTCGGGAGTGAAAAGTCAAAGAGACAACACATGTCTGGAAGAAAATAGTTGTCGTTTTTTGCATTGAATACAAATTGAGTCCAACAACAAAAATAAAAGTTATTTTTATATTCAACTCTGGTATCCAAATGGACATACAGTGCATAGTCTGCACGTAATCTCAATGATCGCACTACAGGTGATATTCAAATGGCTCCGGCATTCTGGTCAGCGCCTATCACTAGCTCTGGTCACTGCCATGTTATACACGCAGATGAGCGCCGGTATTAAAGTGCTTTGAACTGACACAGTCGTTGCCTACAGGAGCTCTGAGGGGGTCGGCAGTCATTTGTTGGGCATTGAGAGCGCATGTTATGCATACATATTATATGGCATCGCTGTAAATATGTCAGCGTTTGTGCCGATGCATGAGTGGTAGAGCGCCGGCAGATAGTGTGCCATCACTACCATTCATACCGTAGTCAGCGTACAGTATGCTATCTCCCTGTGCTATCTCTCTGTGCCATTAGAGTTCATAGTCGTGTAGAGCTCTGGTAGTGTTTTCTCTATCTCTCACTCGTGAGCACCGATTGTTTTAGACGATCGCTGCAGAAGTCTATGGGAGAGAGAGTGTGGTCTTTGCAGTGATCACTAAAAACAATCGAAGAATCAATTCTTTTGCTGCCAGTGTTCTCTCATACATACACTACTAGACACATACCGTTCCTGTTATAGTCTGTGTGTGACCCCTAATGTGCTACAGAATATGATATAACATTAAGCGTTAAGCTATTCCTTGAATATTCTGTACATACAATGTGCTGTGCACTTGAATGCCTAAAATTCTGTAGTGATTTCTATGGCTTTTAAATTGTTATTTCGTGTAAACTTCTAAACAAAACAACAAATCATTTATATTTCCCAGTGTTTTATATCCACTACTCGATGACTGCAAATTCATATCAATGGAAATATTAAATCTCTCCCTTTTTTTACTACTCAAACCAATTCTGGCTACGAATTTCTACTGTCAATAAAAAATATGATGAAAAAGTCTTTTCATTTACTTTTCGCTGTGTGACATACGCTAAAAAATATTTTATGTTTGATGTGCGAAAATTCTGTTGAAATTCTTTGTGTGGAGAATAAAATACAGAATTGATATTCATTTGGATTATCTGTGAGTGTGTGAGCTATACGTTTGGATGGCATCGCACAGGCATCGGAATATTGCTTTCAATCATTTATCACATGATTCTGTAAATTCTGTGATTCCTTGAACTTTTCAGTCAAAACATTCATGTCTATCGCACTTAAACTTAATATTTATTTATAATTTTTGGTATATTTTTGTGTTATTATTTTCTCATCATCTCATTCCTGTGTATGTGTAACACACGTGTGACTTAACTATTGGTATAAACAGTGTATTGACGGATAGTAACTGTCTCTTAAACACCAGAATAAATATATATATAACTAATGTTTGGGTGAAACTAATGAAAATATTTGTTTATAAATGTATATGTATTCGTGTTTTTCCACAGATTCCGTGCTTAGCTAGATAATAATGTTTAGTGAATGCAAACACAAATTAAATATTTTAATAAATTGTAAATGAGAGACAAACACAATATAATAAATTAATTAATATTAATGAATGAATATAAGGAAAAGTATAAAAGCAAGAAACTGATAAAACTAATTATTAATTACACTCTTCGACTTAGTCTATCAAATGGTATTAATTGAAATAAATTGGTCTGACTTTTGTGATATTACTTATAATAACGTAATTAATAACGAAATATAGGCAACAAAACAATACAATAGTCGCCTGCATTTGTGTATATACGTTGAGTATTTATTATTATTATGTGATTAAATAATAATAATTGAAAATTTTCGTGAATCCATACTTGGAAAAATTATTATTATATCTTATTTCAAACACGAATATACAGAATATTCTGTCTGTGGAATAATACACTATATATACGATTATGAATTTGCAACACATTGTACTCCATTCATTAAAGAGTAAGTCATTCATAAAATCTGAATTTTTATCCATGAAATTAATCAAAAAACAAAAACCATTTATTAAGTTCCTTAGAGTTATAGTTAAAGCCTTTTTAAAAGTACAGCCAAAACGGGGAGAGAGAGGGAGAGAGAGAGAGAGAGAGAGAAATAGAGAGTAAGAGAAAAATTTATAGTTTAATAATTAATGGAAGAGTGAATGGATGAAGAATTACTTGCATTAATCAAAAACTTTTTATTTCGTCTGATTTGGAGAAATAAAAATCCAAAACAATTCTGTTGTTAGTGTTGTAGTAGTGAGAGAAAGGGAAAGGGATGGCAAACGATCTCTCTCTCTCTCTCTCTCTCCAATTCTGCTCATTATTAACTATACACTCGATCTCTTTGCGACATTAATAGCACTTTTGGAAAACCACAGTTTGGGTCAAGTTTTTAAACATTTTTCAACGAAAAGCTTTTAAAAATGAAATTTTTGTCAAATATAATGACTGACTTCTGGATGTAATCATATCCAGTGTGTGTGTTATTGTGTGTTATAGTGAGAGTCATCTCATGCGGTATATCTCCGAAAGTCATTCACATTTCATTTATTACCACCACTTTTGCGCCCCATTTCTATATCATATCGTTTCAAAATACGTACTAATAGTCTATTAGTAATAGCTATTTTTGTCATAATTAGTTTTCCACAACACATCTCAATTCAATATATAATTATTTAATTAAATTAATGTTAGAGCCGAGACTTAATTTTCTCTACAATTTTTAATTGCACTTAAAGTGTACGTCAAAACATTGGTGTTCAATAATGGCATGCGTTTAGCATGCTATGGGTAATATACAAAATTGCTTTTCGTATGTAATAAAAATTGCGAAAAATTAATTTATCCAAAAATTATATTTTTTATAACAACTCTCTCTCTCTCTCTCTCTCTCTCTCTCTCTCTCGTCTACACACAAAAGCCTTTTTCATTTCAATCACAGTTACGGATCAAATGTTTGCACCGAAACTAAGAGAGAAAAATAGAGTTGAATTTAATTTCGAGTCAAAACATCTTGTTTTTGGAGCTCAAGTATTTGATATATGCTCTCAAATGACTGTTCAGTTTCAGTCACTAATATGTTTCAGAAAAATATTTTTACTCCTTTTTTCTCCCTTCCCTTCTCCTCATCGCTCAGGTATTAGTAGTTTCCAGTGAAAGGGAAAGGAGTTTGACATCAATTTCCAAAGTCTATACTATACGGCACACACGGAATACTGAACACTACCAGTGCTTTAATTATTAATTTGTAAGCTATCTTTAAATTTTGTTTTTTGCTTTTGAAGGGACACAAATGTTTTAGTTTTTTACTCTCCAACAAACTCCTATAATTTATTTATTTATATATCATATATAGTTTTATATTTGTTATATTGTTTTTGAAATACTTTTTGTCTATAAATCAAACAAATGGGACGCTACAAAATGTTGTGTGTTTTCAAAAATATATTTATAAATATAATTTTTCTGCAGATCTCTGCAAAACAGCGCCAAAAACACTTAAATACCGAAAACTCATTTAATGTTAAATAAGAATTATTATTTGAAAATAAATACATATTCTGTAGATTCTGGAGATATTCTGTAGAGAGAGAGAGAGAGAGAGAGAGAGAGAGTATGTTGCGAGTTGTAAATTATTATAAGAATTATTTATTTGTACAAAAATTATTTATTGCATTTATTTATTAGAAAAAATGTGATAAATTACTTTAAAAGCATCTTTAAATCCCTAAATAATAATAATTTTTGTTATATAAATAATTGAAAAATACTATTAAAACACATGTTATTAATCACTTCATAGATAATGATAGGAATAACATATAATATATTTTACATAATATTCATACGAGTGCAACAAAAAAAATACACAACAGATTTAATCCACTTCTAAAACAATCATTAATTTAATATTGTCTGGACAGTTAATGAATATTCATTATGTATCAAAAAATGTTTAATATATGGTATGTATATGCCAGAATCGTTATGTTTTATATGAATACTATACCCTCTCATGTGTCGATCATAATTATCAGGGAAATAGCTTGACTGAAAAATTATGATTCAATTATTCTCATCACAAATCGCATTATCAACGATTGAAAAGCAATCATAAAATTGTGTAATGAATTCATACGACCAGAAAAAATGTAAGCAAAAAAAGGCAAAAGTTTTTTGCGATAAAATACATTCATGAAATATAAATGGATGATATAAATCAGTGTAGATATGAAAATACAAAATGAATAAAACAAACACGGGAACGTTTGATATACTTATATTTTTTGTGAAAAAATTATCCCAAACACAGCGATTGTCAACACAAAGAGAAAAAGTCCTAAAAAGCGATTATATATTTGGTTGTCGTTGTGTTACTATCCTTTCAGCGGCAGGAAAGGCATGAGAGAAATATATTGTACGGTATATGAGATGAGAATATATTGTGGTTTTATATGTATTATACGGTATATATTGTAGAGCAGTCTTCTCCATGAAATTCGATCCGTGACCTCATTTTGAGCATAATTTGTGAGGTTTGTCATAATGTCATCCGTCAAATGTCATACTACGGGAGCTAAGAAATCGCTCTCAGACTTGGATATTATTTTTTAGACACAGCTCTCTCTCTCTCTCTCTCTCTCTCTCTCTCTCTCTCTCTCTCCAAAAGGCGATCTCTTTTTTGGACTTCAGGGCCCGGAATATATAAAATATCCTTTCCTTATATGAATTATTTTGCTTTTTTCTATTTATGAGTTGCATTAAAATTTAATATTTTTCGTATTGATTTTTGTGACTCTACAGCCCAGCACCGGGGTTTGTATATTCTGGTGCATGTGTTTGCAGTTAGCATTTTCGATGCCCTGACCCCTAGTTTTTGGCAATAATCTCCTGTACTCTATATTATTAAGTTCCGTACTATTAATCTGCTGTTATGTACGACATATGCAATAAAAATCTATTATTGATTGTAAGCCAATGAAAACAAGGGAATTAAAAAATTGGCCAAAAATTTATTGATAGATATTATAGTCAAACAGATTGCGCGGAAAGAGGAGGTGGTGATGGGGAACGGGAGCACAGATTTAAACAATCATACGATGAATAATACCGTATTGAATGGTGTTATGGATTTATATCACAGGAATAGTCTTCAGTCAATAGTAAGATAGCAGTAGTTGTCGGAAAAGTTGTTGTTTTTTGTGTTTGTTATGAGATTTTTTTTCGGACGATTAGATGACAGAACAGACTGTTGTGTATATGAAGTGGCATAAGAGGCATGGGAGCTGATCATCTCCTTTTCCCGTGTCTTATGGCTTACATCTGGTGTTTGTGTCGAAAATAGTTATCATGCGATGAGCTGTGTTTTGCTGTAGTTTTTTATTTTCGCAGTCGAAACCTATTTTTTGTGTCACTATTTGCCTTATCTTAGCGTTTGGGCGATGAATCTCTCTCTCTCTCTCTCTCTCTCTCTCTCTCTCTCTCTCGCAAAACTCCCGGTGCTCCCTAACTCACTGACACCCTAATGAATATTTTGTCTCTAATTCATAATAATTAGTAATTATTTTTTATGTCGCTGTCATTAGCGAGTCGACTTTTCAATGCAAAACAAATCATTTTCTCAATTATAATACACTGTATATACTCGACGATTCTGTACTGAAAAAAAAGTTTTGTAGTTTCAGTTTTGTGAGCCGAAAATTGTATGAAAATTTGCTTAAAATATTTTTACTCTACAGTGTATGAATCATATGTAATAATTAATTCATACGAAATATTATTCACTGTTTTTCTGATGATTGAATGCATTCACTGGAGAGAAAACTTTTCGTTAATTAAATGCATTAATAATTAGTGATTCCTTGCGTTCTGTGCGAGTCTTTGGGTTTAAATAAAAATTTTCGTAATTATTTTAAAACACTTTTCTCGTATTTAATTACATTTTACACAAATATTTTGCGCCTAAAAATGTGCCGTTAATTGAAACCTCTTTTTTATATCACATTTTTGCAGATAATTTGCGTTAAGTCTGTGGACACCATCGACTCGCATACACATCAAGACATGAATTGATTGGAAGCAGAAATTCAGTTATTAATCATTTACTCATACAATCAGCGACTGAATCGACCGATTGATTGGATAATAAAATCTCTGTGTTTTGAATGAAAATCTTTGTGATACCCAGTAATATACCATTGGATGTGAGAAATACATTGTGAACCTCAGACCACACGACAAGAAATAACAAGGAATTCAATGATTAGAGACAACAACAGCACACAAACCGTACGAATCGACATAAAAAGAGCGAAACAATGAGTGAACATAAATACAAAGTCTCAGTCATTATAATCAATAAATGTTCAATTTTTATACTACTAATCCACTGTCTGACACATTCAGGTAAGAGATTTCGTATTATCATTATTATTGTGATTATAGCCGTGCAGTGGAAGGAACTCCAATAAAAATGCCATTCCCTTCTACTTAGTCGCTCTCATACTTATTATATTGCTCTCAAAAAACTATTTATTTGTCGGAATCCTTTTCTTCTCGGGACTAGTATTTCATTATTACGGATATAATTCGCTGACAAATCAGGGGACCGGCAGAGGTTTGTTAGTGAACGGGGGTGTATTCACTGACTGGATACAATGTAGAAAAATAAAAGTAAAAAACAGAAAAAATAGTAAAAATGTCAATTCTGGGGGTTATTTGGTGTGTTTATATCTCTGGTTTGACAACACGACTACTACTTTCGTATTAAACTCTAAGCCGTTGTTTAAATACATGTCTAAACAATACGAATAAAAAATAAAATAAAATATAAAACTATTTTCTACACACAATTTCTCTTTCATAATACACGACAGTGTGTTGTGTATAACAAATTGCAAAGCAATATATGGTACAAATCAATGGAAAATTAGTTTTTATTACATCTGTCTATCGTTTTAACTGACTCTCTCTCTCTCTCTCTCTCTCTCTCTCCCGCAACTGATTAAACTCTTTCTTCTCTCTCGTCTCTCTTTTTTCTTTGCCTTTATTTTTAACTCCTATTCTCTGAACTCGTTTTCAGTGTCTGGTTCTCTCGTTTTTATGATTGAATTCTTGGGATATTTGCTGTTTTGTGTGAAAACACATATAAAAAGTAGTAGTCTATGTTTTTTACACAACTGCTCAAATGTATTTTGTTTCACTACTTTCTGTGTGTTTCTCCTATTTACTGATCAGACATGAGAAATAATAATTCATTAGAAAATACCGTTTTTATTTGACATCTAAAATAAATATAGCTTTTTAGACGTATGTCTATTTTTTCTTGCTTTAATAAATTATTTATTTATTTAAAGTTATAGATTTTTATATTCATTTCAAAAATAGCATTAATAATTTATATTATTTATTAAAATGAATTTTAATTTAATATCAATTTAAACATATTTATTATTAATTAGCAGTTTATATTAAAATAAATAATAAATATTTGTGTTACCAATTCCTTAAATTGAATTACAATTTTATAGCGATTTCTGTAAAATTCAATAAAATAAAGAAATAAAATATTCATTAAATTCATGTTATCTTTTAAAACATAGAGAGAAAATCAATCTTCAATTTTGTGCCCTATTTTATATTCTTGTGTCTCTAAGAACTCACAGAATATATCAAGAAAAACAAAACTTAATATATAGAGAGGAATACAAAATAATATTTCAATATTTGTTCGCAAAATATCTATCTTTTTATTCTCCAAAAACTGGAAATTCTTTCGTTCCGTTCGCCGTCTCTCTCTCTCTCTCTCTCTCTCTCTCTCTTTTGGGTATCAAATGCTCTCTCTCTCTCTCTCTCTCTCTCTCTCTCTCTCTCTGCAGTTCGTGAAAAAATGGTACAAAAAATAATCGATTCCATGATATTAGTAGCGAAAGAGAGAAATAGTGTGCACTTATGCCATAACCAGTGTGTGTATGGATAGTGAGGGCATTGCAACTAAAAGGGATCTAAGTATTGAGTTTTTGTGTCTGTATATATTCAGTATACTGTACACTGTATATGTGAAACCGTTATGTGTATTTGTGTATTGATATCTCCTTTTGTTGATCCATAAGCCTAATGCCGGCCATATTAAGGAATGGTATATCGCCTAAAGATTCTCAATAATAAGTTATATCCGTGTTTATTGTGGAACCGCTTTCCAACACAACAATGTTATGTCTTTTGCCGCATCTTATACTTTAGCCCTCAATGATGCAAACAAAACGAAAAAATAGCCACTAATTCAGGTGTAATCAAGGTCTCTCTCTCATATATTCGCCAAAAATTAAATGCATTCATTATATTTAAATTCTCATATAATAAAACCCGAAAACTTTTATGAATAATATACACATTTGTATAATACATTATTAATACGAAGCCATAATTTACGAGATAACAAGACTTTGTGTGTATATATGCGATATTGTGGACGATTTTGAATATAAAGAACCTTGTTATTCCCGCACTTAACAATGCCAATTCCCCGTCCAGTTCTTAGATTTATGCAGAGAATCCAGTTCTCGAATCGTTTATATATTTTGGTTTCTTTTTTGTGCTCTTATTTTGCAAGTATTAACACTTCGCTCGACAGACCAAACACTTAACACAGAATATCGCACAGAATATTCTGTATATGTTTTGTATATTTTGTATATTCATTCACATGTGTAGCAACACATAAGACATGGCTTCGATTTTTGTGTATCTTTTCACTGGATATGTATGGATAGGAATGGTATGGACAGACGGAATACAGAAGTAGGCGCTCAATAAGGAAAGGGAGGAAAAAAGAGAAAAAACTGTTTTTGTGCAAAAAGAATAGAAGGGATAGAATTACTCCATTTCCTTATGGGTTAGTCATGAATAAGGAGTTATCATCAGAAATAAGACGATAGATATATAGACAGACAGAGAGAGAGTGAGAGTAGTGTTATAATGGGATGCCTTAAACTACCAGCGCTTAGGGTTTGGCATCACATCTCTCATCACATATTATGAATAGGGTATAAATTTTTCGGTCGTTCCCTCATTGAAAATACACAGCGTTTTCATACACTCTTCACAACTGATGAGTGTTTTCCTCAACGCTTTCCTGTGTCGATCCCTTTCCCACTCACTCCCCTCCCTCATTCTCTCTCTCTCTCTCTCTCTCCCTCCCTCTCTCTCGCCTATTCTCTCTCAGCCCTCCACTCAATTGTCTTTTTGTTATTTCAATTCAATTCATTTTCTTTACATTTTCTTTCACTCTCTCAATGTATTTATCGCCTGATATTGTACTTAAAATTCAATTCTTTATATAAACTCCTTTATATAATGATTATCACAATATTATACACTTATAGCTCTCGTATATAATAAACATCCATTTACTCGCAATATCTTTACTTAACCGCTAAAAATATACAGTATATATGGAACTGAAAAATATTTATAAAATTCATTAATATTTTTTTCCGAGAGAAAAAATAAATTTTTGAATTATACAGTATATAAATAGTAGTGAATAGTATTTTTACATTTACGAGATATTTTTTCCAGCTTAACGTCTCTTGTGATCCTCATAACTCACTCGCCATTTATTTTTTAATTCATATATTGATTCACATCGTGGCAGCCATTCATAGACATTGCATTCAATTCAATGCATATCTACAAGAGTGGAGATATTTAGGCGAAAATTTATGATACGTTATGTAAAGAGTGGTTCAGAAAAAAGGCAATTGTGGTATAAAAATGCGAAATACTTTTTAATATAATATTATAAATATAAGGCAAACGATATGAATGCCATTTTTATATACATGCATAGAAAATAGTTTAAAATAAATTCTATTCAGTGAAACAGTTGAGTTTGAAAAATATATATTTCATATATAATGTGATATTATATAAAAAATTTTATTTGTTATTTCTTTTTTAAACCCGCGATTTGAACACAAAATTGAACACAAAATACATGGCATTCCGCAGACAGTGAGAGACAAACAAAATAAAAGGCACTTAAAATGTATTGAATTAAAGGTTTTTTAAAAAGTGTTTTATATATTATATGTATTCACTTGCATTTATATATTAAATAGCGGTACATATTATGTTAGGATTTTGTAGTTCATACAAAATACATTAAAAGTTTTACATTTTTGGAAACATAAAAATTCTTTTCAGCAAAATATTAATTATATTTAATAATTAAATGCATGAATAGAAAAACGAGAACTTTTCCATAATATCATAGAAATCAGTGCAGAAATCTCTCTTTTATTTAATTTTTGGACAAAATTTAAATTAATTATAAGTGAATTGTGAAAAGACTAAAAAGTTTTCCTAGTATAATATACAAACTCACTACTTACAAATTGTATAGCAATTCATGGTCTACTACTATCTACTGTTTACTAGTTGTATAATAGATAGCCTACTCGTTGATAGCCTCCACAAACACACGTCAAACGCTGAAAAGCACTTGAAAAATAAAATTATAATTCAATTTTTATAAAAACCAGATCGCAATTTAATGTAAATCTAATTATAAACACATTTAACTCGTTGCCTATCGATTAGGTGATCATAAAAAGATGTATGCATTTCGGTGCACAACACACACACAAAACATCGACTTTTACGGCCAAATTACAGGCAAAAAGCCGTACCACTAATGAGTGGACTCTCACACTTTCGAGAGTAATATTCAGGCAAAAAATATAATGTAACAAAAACTTTGTTGTTGTGGTGTATAAAGAGTATAATGTAATACAAAAATATTGTATATAAGAGACGATGGAATCTAATTTAGTATTGATTTAAGAATCAGAAAACATGAACTCAATTCACTTTCATCTCTGGT